>JAECUM010031096.1:0-47403 GCA_016617855.1 Megalonaias nervosa
GGCATTATTTTATTTTTTTTTAAAAAAAGCATTCATATGGGTGCTGTACACATATAAGTTTCACCTGGAAAATATGTATATCTTGGCATTTTTAAATTAGGTCTTGTATGCAACATATATGCTTGGAAATATACAATTAAATAGATAAATAAGCAAGTGTCCCAAACAACAAGTGTCTCACCTGCATTGTGTTAATGCATCTTACCCAAATCAAACTTGCAAATTTCAACACAAAACCTTAATGCAAAACTTGGACACTGTTGATCCTGCTGACATTAACACCAGAAATGTGACGACTATGTCTTACCATTTTAAAGCTGAAATATATCACTAACGAAATAAATTTATATCTTCCAGTGATAGGGTCTTTTCGCTGGGAAAATAAGGTTCCATTGCACATCAACTCTGCCTGAATAAAGAACATTGTCAGGCAGAATGCCAACTTGATACTTCGGGCATTCTCCTAATTTATCAACAACCTTTCCCGCAGCAAAGTGCATCAATGACATGGCCAACCTGTTAAGTAAACTGATGCAGTCATTTTCAAAATATAGGATGCAACTCCTTAATGAATTCCAGTCAGAGTATAACGGCGACCACTCTATAACCACCAGGAATAACTGATGGACCAGGTATGGCAGCAGGTACTCGTGCTACATGAGCTCCCAAGTATGTGTCAACGACTGATTGTCTGAACAAATCCAAGTGAACATCTCCAATTACCATTTGCTCGGAAATTATTGGCAGAATCTGAGACAACATATATGTTCCTAATTGGCATACTTGATTGCAGATATCAATATTCTAGAATAATGTTAATTTTTATTTGTGGGAACACCTTCGACATTTAGATATAATTAGCTATTGGCCTTGTCAAATATGTCAATGGGTGATAGTATAAAACATATAACAAGTGATTAATTTTATAGAATAAAGCTATCAAGTATTGGGAGAGGAGGAAATAATTGGCTTGTACATACAGGTGTGTGTGATTTAGATTTTTAACGTAGCTTTAACAATTTTTCAGTCATATCGCGACAATGTCTGCAGTGTGGCAGTTTATAGTGATGTCCCACCCAGTCACATTATCCTGACACCATGCCGACCAGTCCTAACACTAACCTCTTAATGCTGAGCGCCAAGCGAGGCAGCTGTTAGCACCATTTTTGAAAGTCTTTGGTATGAATCGGCCGGGGTTTGAACCCGCGACCTCCCGCATCCAAGGCAGACGCTCTAACCACATCCAAGAAAGTAGCAAATTAAGAGAAACCACCACAACAAAAACGATCATATCAATACATTTTCTTTTCAAACTTCTTTAGGAGTTTTTACGGAAAAAACAACACATAAGTATCAGAGGGTGGTAACACGAACACATAAAAGCTGTTGAATGTTTCGAACAAAGAGCCATGGCAGAGGGACACATTCAAGGCCAATAACTAATTATATCTAAATGTTGAAAGTGTTCCCACAAACAAAAATTAACATTATTCTAAAATATAGATATCTGCAATTAAGTATGCAAATTAGGAACATGTCGTCCTAGAATCTGTCAATAATTTCCGAGCAAATGGTAATTGGGGATGTTCATTATGTTTCGTACAAAGAATTCCTAATTGCTTTAGTAATTTAACATATTTAATTTTGACCTAGAACTTTGCAATGAATTAAAAAATTTCTTTAGTAGCAAATGCATCACATGCTTGTTTCTGGACAGTATCTGAGAGTATTTGGGCAGTATTGGGGTATATTTGGGTCGAATTTGGGTATTATTTGGGTAAATCGTGCCACCCTACGCCATGTGAATATCCCAGCAACATCACTTTAAATATTGTCTGTGGTCATCGTCAACCATGACAATGATGATTTACCACCTTGACCCATAAAAGAAAGTAACCGTTGTTCTTTGACCAGTGATGAAGTCATTGTTGGCATCCACAACGAATGCTTTGTAAGTATTACTTTACCTGCATCAACTCCATAAGCATGATAAGGTTAGTTCTAACTTTTGGTAGAAGTTGAACCTCAGGTTGTGGTTGAGGAGGTTGTGGTTGAGGTGGTTGCCGAGGTGGCGATCTAGTTGCTCGAGGGACTTAATTTTCCCAACCTTTATGTGCTTTTTGCTACCAGTGTGCTTCCTGGCATCATCTCTGCCACCATTCCCAATGCTAAAATTTTTGTGGCACACTGTGTGCAAAAAGCAAGATGTATATCGATGTTTGATGGCTGAATGCACAGCCAGGTTTTGGTATATTCCAAACTAAACTTCACTTTTGTATAATACATTTCTTTTTCCTTGGTGGTGAAGACATTTTCAATATCGACACCGAAACAGTAATTCAAATCAGTGTTTGCGGCGCATGCACAGAGCAAAATTTCGGTTAGGCCCCAGATTCTCTCAAAAGAATTTGTAAAAGTACTCTTATACATATAGATTAAAATACACTAAAATGCTTGCTACCAGGCCAAGTGTATCAATCGGCTATAGTTCTACTAATATCGTGATCAGCAGTACTAGACCATTTCGGTATCTGCCGATATCACGACAAGCACTTAACAGGAAATCGGTTATTTTATTCAAGATTTAAAATAATTGAGAACTGGGGAGTACATGATTTTTTGCATACGGCGTGAATTTCCGTATAAAGTTGTGAAATTCATGACAAAATCGTGAGGGTTGGTAGCTATATATATATATATATATATATATATATATATATATATATATATATATATATATATGTCTTTTATTGCAGTTCATATCTGCTTGTCGGATGATATTCTAAAAGCTGTATCAATTTATTCAAAATTTCTGGCAATAGACATAATAAGCTCGTGGAAACTGACCATGGCTCATGTAAAGTACACGGACTAAAGGAGCAAGGAGTATGAACATTCATATACTTATATAGTAGAAGAAACAAAACAAAAAAAAAAAAAAAAAAAAAAGCTAGAAAAAACAAAAAAAAAAACAAAACAGTCAATTTAACTGATCTTTGACTTAATATAGGAAATTTTCAAACCATATTAGAATAATTTACCAGAATACAGCAATTCTTCAGGACAAAGACCATCCACAATAAAACAAACCATTTTGACTAGTGGCACACCAGCGAGCTGAGTTGTAGGGGATTGACATAACACCCCTATCAAAAGAAAAAAGACCAAGGTGTTGTGAAATACTCACTGCCCTGGTGATATAGTGAATAGATGTTACATAAGTGGGGGGCCTTTGCGTACCACGGTAAAGGAACTTCGATTATGCATCCAGGAGAACAAATACCAATAGTTATGAAAGAGCCTGTAGAAATTAACAGAAAGACGTTCAGATGCGCCCACAGAATTATTTTCGGTGCTGGGGCAAACATGTAGCTGTCAGCAATGAAGTTTTACATTTTACAGATGTAGGCCAAAATATGTTCAAATGTGAAATGGGGGAGGGAGGGAGGGAGGAATAGCAAACAGACCGGGACAGCGACGGCACCCCATGGACGAAAGGACAAAAAGCGCAGATCGTGGGGGGGGGGGTTTGTTTGTTTCATAAGGTCGTGTAGTATTCAGTACAAAGAGAAATGTTGAAAAACGTGTTTGTGAATACAACAGAAAAATCTGTGTATTAGATCATGAGAAACTTATTGTCGTTCTTACAATATAAAATTGTTTCCTTTGTAGATTTTTTTTTCCCCTTTTCGGAAACAAACAAAACCTATTCTTAATTACTTGCGTACTATGTTGCACCATGGTGTAGATTCGAACATTTAATTTCTTAGTATGTGCAACTCCCTTTTTAAACTTAGATGAAAGTCTAATTTCAAAATTATGAAGTGTTCCATACCATCATATATTCTATTCTAACATCGTCACTAGATTTCTTTCTCTTATCCAAGACCCATTCATCACGTTTTTCTTTCTTGATGAAATTAAAAATTGATAAATGCATATTTATAAGGTTTAGAATTATCAGAGACTTGGCGTGTCTTGGCAGGGTTTGGGGGGGGGGGACTATTCACTCCGTTAATTTAACGCCACTTGCCTAGCCTAGTGTGAGGAGAAGAAATGTCTGAAAAATATGTACGAGTTTTGTTTTTAATTACTGTACCGACATACATCCAATACATGGTCAGAATGTTTTGGTTCGCTGACAACAGTGTCACAATTACTGTGCTCATGAGTAGAGCCATGTACCAAGTAAAATTTTCTGCCGCTGTTTTTTTTTAACATAGTAGTTAGGTAAAAGGCGACTATGAGCGCAATTTTAAGTCGGGGGGGGGGGTGTACCAAAATTGGATCTCTTCCTCGATTTTGACGCTTCTATTGAACCTGTTTTGACACCACTTGACCCCTATGGTGATTTTTTTTTTTTTACCCCTAACGAACCCCATCGAAAAAATATTAGGGTAATGAAAAATACAACGCAACTACAAATGATAAGACAACATATCGAAGCGAATTCATTTTTGTATCCCACCTCCAAAGAAAAAGTTTTCGCTCATAGCTACCTTTTTCCTAACTACTGGCAATATCTGACAGGTGAAGACAACAACAGCAGGTTTTTTTTTTTGTTTGTTTGTTTTTTTTTTTTGTTTTTTTTTTGTGATGTAAAATTAAATGTAAGTTTTTAAAAATGAGTTTTTGAGCCTACCTCTGAGAGTGATTGGGTTTAATATAACGAATATGGTGGCAAAGGAATTATCTTCAATGAAAGGTGTTGCTGGTTATCTTGGGGTCACACCAACGTTTATTTCTGCAAACTGCAACGGAAAAATTAAAAGTGTCAGAAGTAAAGGACATGTTATCGAGTGGATCTTTTTCTATGAGGAAGATTCTAAAATAAAAAATTGACGTAAACACACGGGATTTGAATAGTTGAATTCAACGTAGAAGAGAGATGAACGATAAGGTAATATGATACTGACAGCTGGAACTTGCTATCCAATCATGATAACAGCCAATCAAGGGAATCGTAGTTTCTCGTTTGTAATGACCTAGCACAAAAGTATTGAAGCTTTCAATGCAGTGCAGTTTGTCTTCGAAATTAATGAGTCCTAACTTTCCAATAGTGTCTGTTTCAACACTATGACGATAGGATCGTATTGCTGTCATTGACACGTAACTAATAGGCTCTGACACAGAACAAAACAACGCGGAATTAAAATCGTCAAATCCAAGCACACATTCTACCACAGGCCGTTTAAGACCCATTGTTTTCTTTGTAACTTTATCGTTGTTGAGTAACATCGAGTACATCTTACTGCGAAGTCCAACAAACTCCATAATCAAAATAAAGCTCCTCTCATCTTTGAATCTGGCTATTACTTTCTTGTTGTCATTACAATGGAATCCACTGCTGATAGGGTAATCTGACAGATCAAACAGCTCGCGATGCTCGTGGATATCTCAGTAAACATCATCACACTCGATCCATACATCAGAGAATCAGTATCTGTGAATAGCAGCTTTGTACTGGGCTACTGATGCTTAGCAAATCCATAGTGGAAGCCGTACATTAGCCACTTCGAGAGATCAAGTACAGCTGCGCTGACATAGATCGACTTGTCAAGCACAAGGTTTGTTTTTATTTTTAACAATCACAAGATTTTCATTGATACGTATCATGCAAGCAAAAGTATTTTTTGCAACCAGTTTTCGGCAGCGCTCAACATTATTTACAATTTCTATATTAATCCGCTTTCTGACATTTTCCGTCGTCTTTCCGAACACACAGTTATTCATGAGCTTGAAAAAGTTCTTCTCAAAGACTGTTGTTGCAACTGTTCTTCTGGCGGTATTTGAGTTGATGTAACCTTTCATCCATCGTGACTGAACTTTAATGAGTACGAGTCCAACGTCGACAGCTTGCTTCAGGTTCTTGTAATGGCAAACGTAATTTTTCTTGTCGAAGAGATGCGGTACTAATTTGTTACTGTACAAGGTCCACCTTGGCACAGATCGAGCTGCTGCCGAGACAGCAAATTATCTGTGATCTTCATTGATTCCGCGCAGAATGGATAGTCATTGTGGGTACATGGTCATGTCGCACACTAATCAAGTTATGTTGCACCCAATGCTAAAGTTACGTCGCACTCACGCTTAAGTTATGTCGCACCCAATGATAAAGTTGTTAAGTTTCAATATGTCTTGAAATAAAAAGGAATGTACAATGAAACAGATGAAGAAACAGAGATAGATGCATATAAGTTCGTAACTAAAATAGTAGATGTCAGAATAAAATGACTGACAACAACTGGGAATTGGTCATGTTTCTGTTGTTAAAATTGTCTCAATAAGTAAACAATTTTGCTTGCATTTCTTTGTATATATTTTTCTCTGTTGTCTCACAAGTTTCCCTTCAGACAAGAGCGCAGCTGAATATTTACCAACCGGGCCTCCTTAAATAAACATCCAATCAGCATGTACAGTGTGATGCCACCCCTCAACATCGTTGTTAGTCCTTATTGGCTGCATATATATGGTCCAACGAGCAGGGGTGAATAATGAATTTGTGATCCATTGCCTTTCTATGTAGCTACATAGATCGGATAAGGGTCTGTTATTGGTTGTTTTCTCTTGCAGTGCAACCAAGGTTGGCTGTATGTCTTCCTGTGGTAAAAATGGCAGAGCCATTAATTTCCGGATGAAACTATGAATGAACTTCTTAACTTTATAAGGTTTCTGAAGGCCGATCTCCCCGCACTGCCTCCAAATAGCTCGAGTCCAATGAAAGACACAACCTTGCATCTGAATGTCTGGAAAAACCGACATCACTCATTTCCACATAGCTCCTTCAAAGTCTGCTACCAATTTTTTCATTTTTGGTTCAGTGCGAATCATATTTTTAATGGCTTTTAGCACCTTTTTATAATCCTTCTTCCTTTTTCCCGACATCAACGCAAAAGCTAGGGGAACTTGTTTTATTTCTCCGTCTTTTTTAAGAAGGCGTACACACTAAATAATTGGGTAAATAGTGGTTTGATCACATAGAAAGTAGCATCTATATACCATGTTTTTGCCTTTGGTAAGATTTCCAACATTTGGTTTGTAGCAAAAAGTAAATAGCGTTGATCTGTACACTTAATGTCTTTCTGAAGAAATAGCTCTGGTATGTGCTGAAGCTCTAGATCAAATTCCAGATCGGTAGGACCCACCGAACGTCTTCTTTGACACAATCTATTGGCTGCTCTAGCTAAATAATTAGTCTTAGGAACGGGTTCGTTCACAGGCAGTAAGTTCACAAAACAATTGTTTTAGCTGACATGTAGACTTCGTTGATGGCACGTTGTTTTTCTTCGGAATTTATGTAATGAAATGTCTTCATAAAAGGTTTCTTAGGATGACAATGTCTGTATGTTCCTGGTGAAAAATTAACAACACCTCTCTCTGTAACTGTAGCTTTACACTTGGTGTGCTTGTTTCTCACTACACATCGTCAGTATGTAGAAGAGGCACTTTGGCACTTAACATTCATCCTATTGTTGATGTTGAACATGAGCAACCAATGGACCTTGAGGAGGATGAAGCCTCATATTTAGATACAAGACTGTCCATAGTAACCTCAAATTTGGATGCTGTTGGCGACGACGCAGTAACTTATGAAATTATAGCTCAGCCATTGCTGTCGACTAACTTACCTTTCATTCTCTCTGATGACTGAGGTATAATTTCATAAGTTACTGCGTCGTCGCCAGCAGCATCCAAATTTGAGGTTACTATGGACAGTCTTGTATCTAAATATGAGGCTTCATCCTCCTCAAGGTCCATTGGTTGCTCATGTTCAACATCAACAACAGCATGAATGCTGTCTAAAAGTGGATCAGTATTAATCGCGCTAGTAGATCTATCATATAGCCTTATGTCAGACTCCATATCATGATTGTTCTCAGTGTTCAGTCTGCTACTTGCAAAAAGGGGTTCACCAATTTCAGATGCATTCAAACCTGCATAATTACAATTATGGCATGTCCAGTGTAAACTGAGTTGACCCCTTACAGCCAATCTAGCAACAGCAACAGAACAACAAGAAAAAGATTCAGATATCAGAGAAGCAAATCAGAAGCAAACAAAAGTACAAGAGGAAATAACACAAATATACTCGACAGCAAAAGCAACAGAAGAACCAGAGAAAGAAACAGAGACTAAAGGAGAGCTAAACGGAGAAAAAAAAAAGAGGAAGAGGAAACAAACAGATTGATGGAAAAGTATCTACTTGATGACGATGAATGTTTGGAAAAAAAGGGGAAAAAATTTTGACTAAAAAAAATGTACGATCAGAAAAAAACCCCAAAAACAAACCCCAAACCTCCCTCCCCCCCCCCATAATATAGCACAATCAATAAAATTATACCATTAGATTGGTAACAAATATAATGCCAAAAAAGACAGTAACACAATACCACTAGGCAATTATACTGGTAGGGCAGGAGGGCCTCCCTAAATAATCTGAAAAGATCAACCAGGGAAGAGTACCCTCCACAAAAAAATAAAAACTCATTCACAAATGTGATCGAAGATAGAAGACAACCAAGTGAAATGAACACTTGATGAAAAATAAAGATTTAATTCACAGATTGGTCCATTATGCAGAAGCTCATTTCAGCGTTTGTTAACTTGCAATTCCTGAATTGGCACTCATAGATATCCTCAAGGATGAGAAGAAATTTCACAGTTAATTGCAATGAAATCACGGTATCAATAGCGCTGAAGTAGCCCATTCTATCACGAGCTGAATGACATCATGAAAGTAATCTCACAAGATAAAATGTTTAACTTGTTTTTTATTTCAGTTTGTATCATTTGATAATTTTATATAAATTTCCAGAACAGAAATATGTAGTTAACGTTCGGATAGCAGAAATAACGGTTGATGACGTCATCACACTTTAAATATTAAAGTCTAGACTGATGCTGGACCCGGTAGAAAATAGTAGTAAATAACATTTTCATGATGCATTCATTATTCTGAGCAAATTCAACTAATCGATTTAGTCCGCATTATTAAATTTCCCTAGTATTAAAAGATAACAGATTCTGCGCCATGTTTGGAACGATTATTAGACCCTAACGCATATTTACTGCAGGGGAGAAACTGGTAGAATTGGCTACTTCCGCCCTATGCATTGTAATAGTAAGGGTTTGTGACAGTAATGGTGAAAATGAGGTTAATCCGCTGCATTGGATTCATGCGATGGTCGTCCGAGAGTTATGCGTTGGTACATTACTGTCTTTTGAATGTATATGTGTAATTTTTCAGTCGTCTTGCGATTCTGATGCGATAAAAGACACGTGAGAAACGTTGAATCGAGCAGAGGGTTGTAGTCACGCTTGCAGTCGTGTTAATTGATAATACTTATAAGGTGATTTCATCTCGTCAGAGATTTCGTCGTACTTTATTGACAAAACATCAGACTCCTGTGGATTATACATAGAAATAAAACATAATTCAAGTCAAAAGGTATACAAATGCATATCAAAGTTGTTGCTATAATGGCATATCTTCTCTATGCACACTACATAATAATAATAATAATGAGGACTTTGTATAGCGCCTAATCTTTAGAAGCTCTAAGCGCTTTACAACATTTGACAACACTTAAAAAACATATAATGATATGATTACAAAAATAAAAACAAACACCACGAAATTAGAAAACAGAAAACGTGCTGTAAATATTTAAGGTAAGGAAACATTATTAGGTCTTTAAGTCTGTTCCTGCAGATGAAATAGGTGGGTTTTAAGAGCGCTCTTGAATGAGATCACTGTCTAAGTTCAGTGGGCAATTCGTTCCACATTGCTGGACCCTGGTATGCTAAAGAACGTTGTCCATATGATTGCATTTTCATAGTGGGAATAATGAGAATACGAGTGTCAGAAGAGGAGCGTTAAGTATCTTGCTGGTGTGTACATATGGGTGAGCTCGGATAGGTATGTTGGGCTGGAGCCCATCAGTGAAACGTAGCACAGAGAACAAATTTTGTGTTTAATTCTGGATCGAATGGATAGCCAGTGTAGGGTACAGAGCAGGTGGGAGGCGTGCTCTGGTCGTGGTACTCTAAGGATGATCCAAGAAGCTGTGTTTTGAACTTTTTTGAAGTTTATGGAGTAGATATTGAGACGAACCAGACAGAATTGAGTTACAATAGTCCAGTCTTGAAAGTACCAAGGAACACACGTGTTTTAGTGGCATCAGCTGAAAGATACTTGCGAATGGAGCTGATGCGTCTCAGCTCAAGATATGCAGCCTTGCATATATTCATGACATGTTGGTGCAATGATAGAGTACTGTCGAGAGCAACACCTAGGTTTCATACTGTCTGTGAATTTAATGTTGGTGTTGCCGATATTTATTGTCTGAGGTAAAGGATGTGAATGAGAAAGTCTTTGTGTTGTAATCAGAATGGCTTCAGTTTTATTATCATTCATCTGCAACTTGTTACATGTCATCCATGATTTCACATCGGAAATGCACCTCTCTACCCCTTGGATGATAGCTTCAGCTTCAGTTGGGTGGCTAGATTTGTATATTTGGGTGTCATCAGCATACAATTGGTGAGACACTGGATCATAATCTATGACACTTGAGAGTGGCTGAGTGTACAGAATGAAGAGAACAGGTCCAAGAACAGACCCCTGTGGAACACCACAACATATATCAACTGGGCTGGAGTGTTTTCCATTTGCAGACACAATTTGTGTCCTGTTGACCAAGTAGGACTTGAACCATAGTAAGGCTCTATCATAAATGCCAAATACATGCTGGAGACGGTGAAGTAATATATCATGGTCTATTGTGTCAAATGCTGCAGACAAGTCAAGGAGAGAGGACTGTAATCTTTCCGCTATCCAAAGCAGAGAGAAGGTCATTAACTACTTTCAGAAGAGTAGTTTCAGTACTGTGGCAAGGGCGATATGCAGACTGTACATTGCTAAAAAGACTCTTTGAATTCAGATGAGATACAAGTTGGGATAGAACAACTTTTTCTAAGATTTTTTACATCAATGGGAGATTAGAAACTGGGAGGTAGTTCTTTAAATCGTTATGGTCGAGTGTTGGTTTCTTCAGCAAAGGCTTTACAATGGCAGTTTTGAAAAATGATGGGAATTCCCCAGATGAGAGAGAGGTATTAATAACATCAGTTAGTGAAGGCAATATTGGATCTAAGCACTCAAGCAACAGTGATGTCGGAATCGGATCCAGTTCACATGACTTTGGTGCACTCTTCATCATGATTGTACGTACTAAATACATAGAGACAGGTTCAAATGCTGCTAACGGTTGCCACTGAAATTCTGTATCACAACTGTATGGTGATGACGAGTCAATTGAAATTGTGTTGTCAAGCTTATCTCTAATGGTTTGTGCTTTGTCACGGAAGAAATTTGCAAACAGGTCCGGAAGTTCGACTAGAGAGAAGGCAACTGGAAGTGGTGTACATTTGTTCCTTGACATTAGCTTGTTAGTAATTTCAAATAGCTCTTTGCAGCTGAAACTTTCCATGATCTCAGTACTGTAGTGGGCTGATTTCGCTGCATGGACTATGTGACATTCTTCTTAGCGGCTTCATAGATTTGCTTATGAATAGTGAGTCTGGTGGAAAGCCAAAGCCTCTCAGCTTTATGGCGGTCTAATTTAGCAGTGTGAAGCTGGTCGCCAGCACTGCTATACCACGGAGAACACTTCTGAATTGATACTCTGCACTTGGTTGCTGGAGCATTTTTGTCAAGCAATGAACGCAGGCAGTTCTCGAGTTGTTCTGCTGAAGGAGGTAAGCCAGTTGTTAGGTTTGCTTGGATGTCATGCATTAGTTGGGTTCTGTTTATCATACGGAGGTTTCTCTTAGTAGCAAATAAAGGTGGAGGGTTAGGGATTGATGCGTCAAGATGGCATATCATGTAGAAGTGATCTGATGCAAGTTCATGGGACACCAGGGAGAACTGTAGAATATTATCATCAGGTCTATAAAGAATCCAGTCTAAAATGTGACCATGTTTATGGGTGGGTCGGCTAACTGACTGAGGCTGAAAACGTGAATGGAATCTAGAAGTTTTCATGTGTATTGATTTCCAGGAGAGTCAGAGTGAAAGTCGAAATCTCCAAGAATAATCAGGTTGCCACCTATCAATTTTCCATATTCCTGGAGATTCTAAAATAGCTCCAAAAAGAGAGATTCAGTCAGCTTGTTTTTTTTTTTCTACTAGGAGGAGGGCGGTAGAAGCAGAAAAAAAATGGACTGACCTTTATTCAAGTGTGAGTGTGGTTTGGACTAGTTCAAACGATGTGGTAGAAATTGAAGGTTGTAGTGTGTTTAAGACGGTTGATCATGGAGTTCTTTGCGATGACAACAATTCCACCTCCGCAAGAGTGGCGGGGGAACAGCTTGATGGAGTAACCGGTGGGTGTTAGAGCTGTGCACTTGGGTTCATCGACTGATGTTTTTAGCCATGTTTCTGTCAGGAAAAAGACGTCGAAATTCTGATCGTTGATAAAATTAGCTATTTCTGTGCACTTTTCCGGTGGTCCTACTGATTGGGCATTGAATAATGTGATGTGCAGTGGTATCTCTTGGATAGTTGACACAAAGGTTGATGAATTAATAGGGATTTGAATTAGGTTATCTAAATTAACGGCCGAATTATTAAATTTTTGTGCCGGAAAGAGCAAAAACTGGAATTCTTTGTCCTGTTCTAGGCCGGCCAGCTTTGAAACGCTTCTTTTTTCGATTCCGTTTACATTCAAGGAATGATGAATGTAGTCCCAGGTCGTTTAGTCTTGTGGACAATGTAGTATGGAGAGCCAAGGAGTTGTCATTTAAAGCAATTAATAAATCTCAAAATGGCCAGGACCAAACAGATTGCCCGTAAGATGCACAGAATGGAATGATAGACCTTCACTGAAACAGAATCACGATCGAGTTTACTACAAAAAATACATAAACAAACTATTGCATAAAGGACTGTAAGAAAATATCACAAGGAATGAATAGTGAAAACAACTCACAAAAAGCACGAGAGAAAATGGCGGCCGAGAAGGCAAACAAAGAAGTTAGAGAATTAGAGAAATTCTTTAACACACGGAGAATAGAAACAACAGAAGGATCTTTCTTAGAATGTTCATATAGAGAAGGGACACAAGAATTAGAATTTTTGAACACACCACGAGAAAGAATGCCAGGAATGACAACAGTAATGGTGGCTTTTAAAGTAAAAGATCCGGAATATATAAAACAAATGTACTCACTCAACCGGAAAGGGTATAAAGGATATATAGTAAGACCCAAAAGAACCCAACCAATACTGCTATATGGAGAAATATCAATTGCAGGAGAGACGGCTACAGTCAAAAAACCCACACCCATTCTGAGGAAAATAAAAAAAAACAAACGGGTGAGCTCCACTTATCAGATATCCTTTTGGAAATACCTTTAGAAGCTACAGTAGAGAAGTTCGAGAAAAAACTCAGCATTAAAGTGATATCTGCAAGACTAGACACAATTCCATTAACTAAAATATACAACGGGACAAGAATATTAGAAATAGAGAAGAACAAAATGAAAGAGGTGAAGAAAGCCTTTTTCTACATGGATTCTTGACAAACTCTTCGTACAAGGGATGTATCTACCATAGGACATGCAACAGATGTGGGACAACAGGACATACTCCACATAAATGTCCCAAAACTTTAGAGACTCCAGTAGAGAGCAGAGAACGACAAGAAGTCACTATGATGCAGCAACAACAAGTAATGGTTACCAGAAAAAATCCAAAACAACAACCAAGAGTACCAGAAGAGAATATAAAAACAACAGAGAGAGAAGATGTAAACAAAGCACCACCAAAAAATTTAACAAGGACTAATACACTATCTAGAAATATAACACAGACAGTACCAAGAAAACCAAGGGAAAAAATAATAGTATCAATACAATTAGAAGAAACTTCTCCAGAAACAAGCACAATACAAGAAACTGCAACTGCAACAGGACAAAAGCAACTTCTACAACAACAACAAGGGAAACAGAGACAAGAAGAAATAAGAAAGGAAACAAACAAAAGTGGAGGAGAACAATCAGCAGGACAAATGAAACAACAAGAAAACAAAAAACAAGGGTCAACAACAATGGAAACACAACATAGCTATCAGACAGCAACAGAAGAACAAGACAAAGAGAGAAGAAGAGAACCACAGCAGCAACAGAAAGAACAACAAGAAAACCGTGCAGAAATGAGATCCACGAGGACTGATACACAACAAAGGAAACAATATGAACCAAGAAATTATATTGCAACTAACCTACCAGAGAACAAACAAGTAAAGACACCATTAACTCTGGAAACAAACAAAAGTGGAGGAGAACAATCAGCAGGACAAATGAAGCAACAAGAAAATAAAAAACAGGGGCCAACAACAACAGAAGCACAACATAGCCATCAGACAACAACAGAAGAACAAGAGAAAGAGAGAAGAAGGGAGAAGAGGAAAGCTAAAAGGAGAAAAAAGAAGGAAGACGAGGAGGAGGAACATCGAATGATGGAGACTTATTTTCTTGAAGATGATGAATGTCTGGAAGAGGAAAAATGGAACTGACGGAAAGAAAATAAAAAAAAAGGATCAATATACAAAATAATAGCCAGGAAGAAAAAAAAAAGATAAAAGAAAAAAAAAGAGAAAAAAACAAAACAAACAACAACAACAACAACAAAAAATTTATGTACAAATAACCAGGAAGGAAATAGAAAAAAGTAAAGTACAATAAAACAATATATAGCACAACACCTCCAGGCAACTATACAATTAGGGCAGGAGGGCCTCCCTAAATGGTCTGAAAAGATCAACCAGGGAGAGTACCCTCCAAAAAAAAAAAAAAAAAAATTAATGAGGGTTCGTCATAGCATAAACGGGTGGACTGGCGAGTATCACGTGATGGCGGTTTTGTTCAACAAAGGAAGTTGTAACAGTGGAGCAAGACAGCTGAGAAAAAGTATTTTTCTCGTTTCAAAACAAGAAGATGAAGAAACACATTCGAATAGAACAGCCAATGCATGATGAACACAATAACGCAGACGAACACAAACAACAAGCACATATATCATGAAAAACGGCACAAAAATCCGGGACAGCTGCTTCAAGCCAGTTAAGCGATAGCGGCCATCTTGAATACATACAGTCTTTAGCCAAAGTGCTTGAAATTTTGGGCTCCGACCGCCCAAGACATGGAAAAGCCATTCATGACAAAATATAAATACCACTATGAAAGATCAATAATGAAAATACACAATAAGGAAGAACGATTGACTATTCAGCCAGCAGATTACATTAATCGACAGTAAAACAATTCAGCATTGTTCATGAAATTTGATGCATTACAATATGACCCTCTCTCTCTCCGTCTCCTCCAACACCGTGCAACTTCACCGAAGATACGTTTTTCAAATTAAAATGTAAGGCAAGGCTATCGGCTGTGCCAGAGGTAAGATACCGTGATACAGTAGCCATTTACAGATGGAATCGCCCGTAGTTTGAGCAAGAGGCACATTCAAAGTAGTAGTGAAAATCAAATGTGTAAAAACAAATTTTTACTCACGTTACAAATACCACAAAAGTTGAAGCACAATGCAAACTAGTATGGCAAATCTTGAACGGCTACTGAGGTGGGACTTAAATTCCACAAAAAAAAAAAAATATTCTTCTCAAACAAGGATTGTACCTCTACTTCTCTGCAGCTCAGTTGAAGGTGACGCTAATTACAATTCACTTATCTGTGCGCAGTTGTAAGCCCCGACAAATGATTGGCCAATGAAACCCATGTGACCACAACGGGGTAATTCAGTTGGCCCTTCCGGGCTCAGCTCATTATCATAGCAGAGTAAGGTAAAAATAGACCCAACCTCATTTTACCATCGGGTGAATACGATTGGCTAGGTCATGATCTGCTTGCGTGATAGCTCTAATTTGGTTAAAAGCCATACTCAAAAGTGCGCCGGTTCTTACAGCTCCAAATTTCAATCAATCTTTTAAATTATCTGTTGATGCAAGTGATGTTGGAGTTGGAGCAGTATTTATTCAAGAAGATAGAAATGGTATTGATCACCCAGTGTGCTATTTCTCTAAGAAATTAAATAAGCACCAAAGAAATTACTCAACAATCGAGAAGGAATGTTTGGCTTTAATATCGGCATTACAGCATTTTGAAATTTACATTAGCTCAGCTCCTCCGGTTGTTGTGTTTAGTGATCACAACCCCCTTACTTTCATCGACAAGATGAAAAATAAAAATCAAAGATTATTCACGTGGAGTTTGTTTTTGCAAGAATATAATCTTAACATCAGGCACATCAAAGGAAAAGACAATTTGATTGCAGGTGCACTTTCCCGTGTATAGAAATATTATTTCATGTACACTTTGTATAATTCATAAGAGTTTTCTTATGTAATTTTGTTTCCCTCATGAATAATTTACATATAGTAAAAAGAAAGATTTATTACATAAATCTTTCTTTTTCTTTATGGGGGGGGGGTGTTACGTATATGTAATTTAATTACTTGTGTGTTAGTTTTAAATTCTTTTTTATTTTAATTTTGTTTTATTACATTTTATTGTAATGATAATTTTCATAGGATTTAAGTCTCTTTTCGGAAAATTGGCTTGACCCGATTAGATTACAACGGTTACTTCAGCATTATTTTTAGCTCACCTTGGTTCATAGATCTAGCAAACATCGGGTGAATACGACTGGCTATTACCAAGGTCATGATCTGCTTGCATGATAGCCCTAATCTGTAAACAACTTTTTTTTAAAGTGAATCTTATAGATTCGCAAAGTTCTTTCAAAGCCTAAGTAATAAATGGCATTTTTTTTATTGCGCTGTTCAAATTAGTAATCACGTAGCCCGTCACGTGAGCCACCAGGTGATCTAAAATCGAGGCTTAAAACAGCCATTTTCTACTAGATCTAATCAGTCATATTTTAAACCTTGAGCTCTCAAGAGGTTTTTATTGTTGTTGCCAGTTTGTTCTGAAGTACGTCTATTTTTGGGGATTTAATAATTTAAATTCTCTAGAAAACAACACAAGTTCTTCATATTTATAAACGTTCTGGGAGAAAGATATTCAGTGGAAATTTATTCTGGAATTCTAAACGGAAACATCATAAACTGATTCAATCGAGGATCTGTTGCTATCAGTACAACGACCTCATCTGTCGTCATCGCCTTCCATATTGGAATGTCATCGAGATTCGAACCTGGATTCAATTAGAACTGTTTAGTTATAGGACTTATATTTTTTTAATTTTAGGATTAATTTTTGGATTATATTCACAAAACGTAAGCCCTATTTCATATTTTTACATTGTTTTCTAGAGAAATAAATCATTTTTCTTAAATTTAAAAAGCTTGTTGGTGTAAGAGTACAAATTTCTGTTGATCTATAAAGAGCACATGAATTTGGGCAGGTGAACGATTAATTAGATTTATGGGGACCGTCGCGTGTTAAATCACCATAATGTACGGATTGGTAATGTCTGTCATGAGAGGAGTGATTCTTAATTAAGCATTCGTTTATTTAACAAGTTAGACAGACTGTAATGACAGGGATAACTTTCGATCTTGTATCGGAATTGTCAGATTTGAGATTTTCCAGAATTAGTTATTTGGGAATCTAGAGGTCACGCAGACTACAATTTGGCGCCTAAGTTATTAAAGGCGGGAGATATATTTAATCCGGATTGGTTACGCTAAATAAGGGGTTTAGTTCCCACACAAAAATTCTTGGGTTTAATATGTCCCATCACAATTTTAGTCTACGCTTTTCTGCAAGAGAAAGCAAATGTAGGAGACTCCGAGTTTGAATTTAGAAGAAATTCACTCGTAAATAATTATCCAAGGGATCGGATGTCTGGAAAGTCAACGGACACGATTTTGGCGGTAGAAGCGAGCGAAGCTTGAAAGCACAAGGTATTTTGCACCAGTCTCATGTAATTCGTTGATATCAATATAACGATTTGTTTGATTTATTTGCTTATATTTACATGAATTTATTTGTTTAAATTCGTAGATCAATTTTCTTGATATGAATACAACTGTGTGAGTTCATCTATCTGAATCCGTACAATGATATTCTTTATATAAATTTGATGAATTGTTTAAATGTGTCGTCTTGATTGTTATAGGAAAATATGTATCTAAGAATTTCATGCCTTACCTTAGTTGATACGAGTTACGGGATGCCGTGTGAATTCACCGACCTTAGATGATTTCACGTATGATCAAGACTTGAGTGCGTATTGACTGAAATTAACGTTGTTAAGCCATGAAGTGAGATTTCATATATGCTAAAGACTTGAATGTGTGTATTCGCTAGAATTAACGTAGTTAAGCCATGTAACGAATTTCATTCAGTCACTTGTGTAATTGAGACGGGAACAGAATTGTTATGTGTTGCGGGATGTTAATGTGAGTCAGGTTGAAATAGCCGTTAGGAAGTACATTAATCTTATGAAACTAGGTTTGTTTATGGTCTGCCATGTTTAACTTGACCAGATAGCCTTCAGTATTTGTTTGAATTCCGATAGAACTGTATCTGACATAACGAGAGGGGAGTAATGATCTATTCCCAGTAGGATATCTGACATAAGATTTAGGCTGATTCTTTGTTTATTTTTGGAAGGTGAAATAGCTCCACGGGACGTATCCACGTACCTTCCTATCGTAATATCTACATATCACGTACTTACATATCCACCGAAAGAGGCGAGACAATGGAGAGTTTGGAGAAGGGAAAAGTGGAAAGGACCAAGAAGAACAGTCACAGTAGTTGGAGAACAGCCACAGTGAAGTTGGAATGAACCGGAAATAAGCAGGTTATGAAGTTGTACGAGGAAATGACTTCGATTGTTCACTCGTTTCTATGATGAACTAATTCTATCATTTCAAACAGATCAGCTATTTATATAAGTATATTTGTGTCTGAAATTCGGTGAATTATTTATTTCAAAAAGAAGCGTATCTTCCTAATGTGAAGCATTACCACGGTTGTTTATGTAATTGATTAAATTGTCATTTTCATGTACGGGGGCTCGTGTCATTCTGTTTTATATATCTGCTCAGATCTCTATCTATTCCACCTATAAGTTCACACTTTATATTGATATTTACTAGATCGGGGCAATACACCGAAGGCGATCACCCTCTAGATAACGATAACCAATTTCCACTACAACCCACCCCCAAGAAAGTGGGGGCTACGTAGCAGTTGGCTTCGCTTTTTTCTTTTGTTATTTTTGTACGAGCCTACACGTAACACAACAAGCATATCATCTTCATCGTATCGTTGTAATGCCGTACTGTTTATTTTCTTAACATAGACGAAAGTCCAATGCGCTCGTAGCAAAATCTTTTTCATGTTGTTTTGTCAGATTGTAACACGCCGACATTTGTTATGTATTATTCGCAAACTTTTTTTTTTCTTCATGTTGTTGTAGAACTCGGTTGATTATTCTAACGTCAGGTTCAACAAAATCATTAAACAAGTGTATCTCGAGATCAGAGATTATTGTTGTAGTATTAGAAACGTTGTATAATGAATCCATTTCGGATTCTGTTGTATTTAAGTCATTATGTGTTTTAAATAGACTAGAAAATTCTTCAGTAGTTTCACTCGAATTTAATGATTATAGGTACTGATCTTTCATCATCAATAAATACAACAGCAACAATAAAATCAGTTCCTCATAGACTATGATATCATACGTTTCCAGAAGCTTGTAAATAAAAACTGGTATTGATCGTCTGTTGCACGTATTAACAAAGTCGTCTCTCATACCCTTTTGTCATCCACCAGAGCAAACTTGTGAGTAACATTAAACAATTTCCTACCGTTGTTAATCAACAGTGGAGTATATTTCTCGGAAAAAATTAATACGCTATCCTCCTCGTCGAACATTCTTGTATTCTTGTATTTTATATTAAATTATTGTTTTATTCTGCACAAAAATCTTCAACCGTCGGAGGTTTACATTTTGTCAAATAATATTTCGGCGAACGTTTCTGATAGTAAAACTAATGCCCTATATTTATTGCCTCCACACACTGTGCATATCTGAAGTTTTCCGCGGTCGCCTTTCCCGCATTTCAAGCAAGGTTTCGGCCCAGCATCGGGATTTTTGCGAATCATAATATTATGAGCTCCACAGTATTCACCTCGGCTAAATTTCCCACATAACTCGATTGATCCTTGCGTTAGCCACTTACAATTATTTCCTCTGATCTGAAACGCCATTTTATATTAGTATTTCACATAAAATTATATTTCAGATGCTAGTTTTGTTTTTACATTTATTTGAAGAAGAAATTTAATGTGAATATTAAATAATAGGATGTCTGAAAAAAAGACAGCAGCAAAAATCGAACGATTACTAGGCTATGATAACACCGATCGCATTAAAAAATTGTACCTAAAATTGTTCGGCAGATCAGCTAGTTCCATCGACACAAACCAAAATGTACTAGCGCCAAAAATTACTAGGACAAACCAGTTTGAAGTTGTAACGCGTGATGTCTCAGATGACTACAAAGGGATTATGACAGTTTTTAACACACTGCGGCATGAGCTTGCTCATCAACTGATGAAACAATATAAATCCTTAAGAAGGTACTTCTACAAAATATCCTTCATCGAATGTAGCGCTGCACAAGCTAGCATCTGATATAGTTGATAAAGAGCGTGCCGATGTCGAGAAACATCGTGAGCGTTTCAAGAAAGTTCTCGATCAGATCAAAGATCCATCTGTAAAACGGTCTCAGCGTTACAACTTAGAAATCAAAGAATCTTCGTTTGCCGGATTCAACAAAACATATCTGTTTGATAATAGTGAATCGTCCGACTTTAACCTGGACGACCTTCATAAGGTTAGTCAAATAGTTGTTGTGGAACAACGAAAGGAATATCACAGCATAAAAATGTTAGTTGAGTATCATGTGCTGTTCAGCAAATCAACAGATGGAGAAGAGACTGCAGAGCCGTATTTGAAATCGGAAAGTAAAATTGTTTTATTAGGCTCAGATATAGCCAAGACCGCAGACGAAATTTACCAGGAGATCAACAAGATCATAGACGATTACGCGACATCAGGTAACTGTTGGATCCTTCAGCCGGTCAATCAAGTGTTAGTACACACCCACAGGTATGATCTTCTCCGCGGTGGGTCATTTGTTGAGCTGTCAGAAAGAATTAAAAACTCAGCGCTGCGTTAACGTCAAAAACGATGACAAGTGTTTGATGTGGGCTAAGTTATCCGCGTGTTTTCCAGCCTCGAAAGACACAAATCGTCCTGGCAATTATCGCGAACATATTTCATAGTTAGATTTGTATGGTATTAAGTTTACAACGCCATATGAGCAGATTAAGATGGTTGAGCGATATAATGAGCAGTTATTTCCAGGTGGGATTAATGTTTACTCGCTCGACGAAAACAGTTTTTTTTCACTACGGGTATCAAAGCTTGCTCGTGAATCATTAATCTACTGCTGTATAATGAGCATTACGTGTGGATCAAACATTTCAGCGGATTAATCAGCAAACAGCACAAATCGAAGACGTACTTTTGTTACATCTGTCTGTTCCTGTAAAGAGAGGTTAGATGTTCACGTCAAATACTGTTCGGAAGTCCAACGGAGATCCATGCCTGGTGAAAAAATAAGACATTAAAATTCAAAAACACTAATCGTGAACTGAAAATTTTAATCGTTGCTGCTGCCTGTGATAAGAAACTAAGGTCTCAAGTTCCACACTGACAGCTAGATCTTCCACTGTAAAAGTTCATCAGCATGAGCCGGTCGGATTCGCGTATAAAGTTACTTGATCGATCGACGACAGATTATCACAGCCGATTCAGGTTTATCGTCGGTCAGAACAAAATAAACACCAGAGATATGGTTGATAAAGTTTTTAGTTGAGGAAGAACGAATAAACAAGCTTCCTTCACGAATATCGCCGATGAAGCGCAGACTCGGCAACAGAAAAAAGATTTTGAGACAGCTCGTGTGTGTCACATATGTGAAGAATCGTTTGATGCTGAAGCGGGCTCGTGTGATAACAAAAAGAGTTCATGATCATTGTGATATCACAGGTGCCTATTGCGGTGCTGCTCATAATAAATGCAATTTAGGTTTTCATGCTCCGAACTTTGCACCTGTTATTGCACATAACTTTCGTGAATATGACTGTCACTTCATTACCGCATTTGATACTCCTGATATTATGAGATTATGCGATTTGCAAAAACTAAAGATTAGCGGAATCCCAAATCAAACGGAAAAGTTTATGTCGTTTACGATCGGCAGATTAAGATTCATCAACAGTATCCAGTTTATGGCGGCACCATTAGACGAACTAGTTCGCGGTTGTATTAAGTTCAACAGTTTAGCCGAGCACTTCGGCGACAAAGTCAAATTGATGACTCGTAAAAGAGTTTTCCCATACAAGTATCTCAGAGTTGACAGATTCTCTGAAACGTGTCTTCCAGATAAAGACAAATTGTATTCATCGGTTACTCTGAAAAGTAACTCTAACGATAAATATGAGTATGCGAAATCGATTTGGAGCGCGTTCGACATTAAAAACATTGGAGATCATCATGACTTTTATCTGATCACAGTCGTTCTGTTGCTCGAAGACATCTTTCAAAATTTCAGAGTGACAAGTATGAGCAACTATCAGCTCGACACCTGTTGGTATTACTCCGCTCCAGGACTACAAGATAACCGGGTTGGATTTCGGATTTATAACAGAACACTTCTCATGGTGATACATATACATCGTTTTATTGATGTATGACTTGAATGAGAAAAGAGTATTGGTTAATACGTGCGTGTATTAGATCCAAATATTGGACAAACTAACATAATCCGCACGAACCTAATAATGCAACAAATATAAACACAAATAAATGACCTTACAGTACAAGAACAAAAGTGAACGATTCACAGTAATTTCACAAGACGAAAAGAATGATGCGTTTTACTCAAATAGAAAACAAATTATGTATTTTACCCCTAGTAAAATATATTCACTCAAATAGTGAAAAATGTGAAGTACTTTACTCGAATAGTAACATAATGAAAACAAACGGATAGATGTCAAAACAAAATATCTACACTCCCAAAACACTGGGTATAACAAACCCAAAAATTGGCTTACAGCTAAAAAGGTTACATGTATGGAGTAACAAAACACTCCGTCACTAGCACTTGGCTACTGTCGCACACTGGTCAATCAAGCAGTCAGCATTTCATGTAGTCAACGACCACCATTCAATTCCTTGGTCAATCAAGCAATCAGCGCTCACAAATTCGGTCAACAACGCCCGATCACCTGCTACTCGACCTGCAACACTTTCACTCAGCTCTACGGCTGCTATGGTTCAGCTTTACAGCTGCTATGGTCAACTTCTATGGTTAGCTCTACAGCTGGTATCTCGTGGACTCCGATCACCACGTATCACTCTGATCAGCTGAAATACATCTAACACCGTCTACTATGCATGACACGGGTATATACGATAACACGTAATGACGTTATATACGGTAAGCTATACAAATTATATTATGGGCACAACACTACCAAACAATAAACAGGTTCAGAAGTGAACCTGTGTCCGATAAGATTACTATGGTACTAAACGTTTCTTAATAAAGTGCAACTTTATATTACTAATATAAAACTCTTGCTAAGTCACAAACACGAATAGAAAATATTTGCATTGTACCACGCAAGCTGAAGCTACAGAGAAAATATACAAAAATAAACGTGGTAGTACAATAGCTATAACTTAAAATATACATAAGAAATATTGTACATAAGAAATTAATAAATAAGTTACATACCTCTACAGCTGAAGATGTGTCCCTAAGTAGACTGCTTACTGACAAGACGTTCCGTAACGTGAAGATGTTGCCTTAGGGTGAGGTATTTATACACAGACGATGTAGTCGTACATCGTCTGTGCGCTGGATGTAAATCGGTTTTTCCCATCGAGAGCAATTCGCACGTGCAGCAGGGATGAACCGAACTCACTATTTCGAAATAATGTACAGAATACATAAACAGTGTATCCCCCAGTGGTGTAAAACTGGGGGTAAAAAAAAACTTGGTGTCAGAACTTAGGGTCAAATTAAAAATGTAGGAGTAAAAAATGTACTGACAAATTTTCATCTGACCCATACTTTTTCAGCTTGAAATAGGATATTGCAACTTCCACAACATACCCTCTCTCTCTCTCTCTCTCTCTCTCTCAAAATACAAATAAACCAACACACACAATTAACACACAAATGCATTGTCCAAAGGATAATTTTCTTAGTTCATTTTCCTTTTAGTTTAAATTCGTAGTTTTAACAGCCTCCTTATAATCTTTTTGTAGCAATATTATAGACCAACACATTACATGTAAGTCAATACAAAATGCCAAATAAATCTTTTTAACCAAATTACAGTTAATTTACTGCCTGTGATAACATGTGCAACTCTCATCGGTTTCATTGTACGTCGTCCTAAAACACTGTTATCCAAAAGCAAAGAGGCTAAAGATTCATCTTCTCTTTAATAAGTTACACTTGAACTTTTAGATCTATCTTTCGTTGCAGCAAATTTAAAAACCAACAAAATCTGCAAAGACCCCCTCACTTTGTAATCCAAATAATGGATTTGTCTCTGCAAGTTTACTGATTTCTTTGTTCTGAAAGAATGTCTTGGGTGATAATGTGTTCTACAGACATCTTGTGGCAAACAAAGGAAAATTTTTAAAATTCTTAAACCGTGTCACGAAAGGATTATTCACTTTTGCAGTCTTTGCAATCACGCGATCAGAAGTCACACCGGTAATCCCAATGGACGTGCCGTATTCCATTCAAGGGAATTATTTCCTCCATTTTTAGATCCGGAGTTACTCTTATGTGTTCTGCTTCTTTCACTTTCGTAGCTAATGATTCTTAGTGCATGCCGTTTTAATCTGCAGATGACTTTCTAGTGCAACACGCATTGAGGTTAAGCATCTGGACGACATCTTACTGAACTCAATGGAAATCGCGTGACAGCTCGCGAAATTAGGGGAAGCTACTCCGTCATAACAGTGCCTATGCTAGTCTGTTATCTGTTTCGTGTGCAGCGTATAGCGGAGTGCAACGCAGAGAGCATACGAAACAGGGAACCAGACTATGCCTATGCTCGAAGTATACACGATGCCATCCCTCATCCAAAGCATTGGATATTAAATAAATCCTGGTTGCATTTTGCAAGTCCTTTGCGTGAAAAAAAATATTAAAAAAAATTAAAAAAATAAAAATAAAAAAAACGTACAGCAACAAAACGTGTGCGTCAATTTTTTCCAGCATGCGTCCCTGACGCACAAATGTGCGTATAGAGAAACACTGCATAAATCACCCTCGAGTATCGTTATACACAAAAAACGAAACCCGAGTACATCTATTTAATAAATAGAGGGATTTATACAATTCCGTAGCAATGGGACGCATTACTGAAACACACTAAAATCAAACTAGAATTGCTAACAGACCCTGATATGTTCAAACAAAGGAAAATTTTAAAATTTGGGATTAGCGTCATAACAAAAACATGCTGAAATGTTCAAGAAGCAGTGCTATACGGTAATATATATTTTCCCACCGCTGAATCAGCATCTTAGAGATCTGAGATAAGGCTGACAGATAGGGTGCTAGATGTAGGTCTGACAAGCAAGTGAGTTATAATTTGTATGCTTTGGAATAAATATGTGCTTGTAGAAACGGGTCTCCTCTCTCATTACAAAAACCCAAACATTACAATTGCGACGAGGATATAGCTGAAAATGCTGCTGGTAACAAGGGAAGAATAAGGACAGTTGTGTCATTCTACTCAGAGAATTATTACAGACCTGCTACCGTGTTGTACACTTGTAGTGAAAGTCTGTATCTCTCATAATGGCAGCAAGTTTGTCCTTTTTCCCACTATTCTCAGTCCATGAAAACGCACCTGATCTTCGATGGAAGAAGTGAGTGAAACGACTTGATAATCTTCTGATTGGAATGAACATCAGAGACACAAAACGTCAACGTGCATTGCTTTTACACTATGCAGGAGAAGAAGTAAACGACACTTTTGAAACCCTTCAAGAGACAGGAGAAGATTATCCAACCGCCGTAGAAAAGTTGACAAACTATTTCGCACCAAAGAAGAACCACGAATTTAAAATCTACAAATTTCGGCAAGAAAAACAACAAAATGGACAATCAATTGATGATTTCCACACCAAGCTAAGGCAGCTTTCAGCAACGTGCGAATTCAATGATGTCGGCAAAGAAAATCACAAATAATTCAAGGATGTTTGTCAACACGTCTTAGACGTCGTGCACTTCGTGAAGAGATGGACCTAACACATCTTCTTACACTTGCCCGTGCCATGGAATTCTCTGACAGACAAGCAACAGAAACAAAAAAAAAATCCGAAAGAGAGATTGCCAATACCATAAGAAAACGAAGGACAACGAGTCGTCGCAGAAACAAGACGCATTTCATGGAGAAATAGAAACAATTTTTCTATTTCTGCTAAAGGAAGCAACAAACAACAATACAGCAACCAAACATGCAGAAATTGTGGTGGCGAATATCTACACAAAGATAGGCAGTGTCTTGCAAACGGGAGACAATGCAATTTCTTCAAGAAGAAAAACCATTTTGCCAACGTCTGTAGATCAAGACTCAAGGTAGAAACCAAAATTAATCAAGTAGAAAGCCAGTAAGATAGAGGTAGTACATCTGACAGCTCAGATGAAGAATATACCTTTGGCCTGCGAACTCGAGATAAAGTCAATACTCTAAAACCAAAACAACCTCACACAATGGTAGAAGCAGATGGAACTAAAATAGAGGTAACGATTGACACAGAATCAAGCATTAATGTCAAGGACGAATATACATTTGCAAAGCTGAAACCTAAGCCTAAACTGCAGAAAACAGAAACAATTGTATTTGCCTATGGATCAGAAATGAAATTACATATAGTTGGCAAATTTCAAGCCAAGATTGAAACAAAATACAAGATCACTACAGCTCCATTCTATGTAACGAAAGGAAATTTTGGAAACCTACGGAGTTATGAAACAAGCATACAGTTGCAAATAATTCCAAGAATATGTGCTACAGTGAAGAGCAAGTCTAAAGAACTGTGTAAAATGTACCCAGATATCTTCAAAGGAATTGGAAAACTAAAAGACGTACAGATGCACCTTCACACTGATGATACTGAAATCTCTGTAACTCAACCCCATCGACGTATTCAATTTCATATTCGGAAGAAAGCTGAAAAAGTGTAGGCAAGACTTGAAGAATTAGACATTATCGAAAAGGTAGACGGACCAACTCTGTGGGTATCTCTAATTGTGGTTCCTCCCAAACCCCAAAACCCCAACGAAATCAGGATCTGCGTTGATATGCGTTTCCCCAATGAAGCAATACTTCGCGAGAGACACATCACACCAACAATAGACGACCTTATAGTAGATCTCAACGGTACAACCAATTTCTCCAAGCTTGACCTAAATTCGGGCGACCATCAACTGGAACTGGACGAAATATCAAGAAATATTACAACATTCTCAACTCATATTGGACTACGAAGATATAAACGTCTCATCATCTGCAGCGGAAATATTTCAAAACACTCTGTACAGCACTGGAAGGGCTAAAACGCACAAGGAATATTAGCGATGACATTCTAGCATCTGGTCGCACTAAGGAAGAACATGACAAAAATCTAGAGTCTACATTCGCTCGCATAAAGCAAAAGGGTTTGACACTAAATAAACACAAGTGTGAGTTCAGCAAAGACAAAACTGAGTTCTTTGGATACATTTTCAGCAAAGATGGAATTTCTCCAGATCCGAAGAAAGTGGAAGCAATTAAAAGTGCCAGTATTCCATCAAACATATCACAAATACGCAGTTTTCTAGGCGTGATAAACAATGTGGGACGATTTATCCCAAATTATGAAACAATCAATGAGCCTCTTCGAGCCTTAACCAAGCAAAATAAACCATGGGAATGGACTGAAAAACACGAAAAAGCGTTTCAAAAACTCAACCAAGACCTAGCTAGTGACACAATAATAGCGTATTTCGATCCAAATAAGGAAACACAATTAATTGTAGATGCAAGTCCTGTCGGTCTAGGCGCGTTATTAACTCAGAATGAAAAGGTTACTGCCTACGCCAGTAAAGCACTTTCAGATGTGGAAAAATGATATTCACAGACGGAACGTGAAGCACTAGGAATAGTCTGGAGTTGTGAGCATTTCCATCTGTACCTGTTCAGTCATACGTTTAAGCTAATTAGTGATCACAAGCCCCTGGAAGTCATTTTCAACAATCCAAAATCACGACCCCCTGCAAGAATCGAGAGATGGAGACTGAGATTACAAGCATACAATTTCAAAGTAGTATACAAGCCAGGTAAAACAAATGCAGCAGATTATATTTCACGGCATCCCAAGACTGGAACTGAATGCTGTAAACATTCTGAAATTGCAGAAGATTATGTTCAATTCATATTCGTCAATGCTGTACCCAAAGCCATAACCGTTGAAGAAATTCGGACTGCTACTTTAGTGGACCAGGACCTTCAACATGTTATGAAATCAAGAGAATCTGGAAATTGGAAACATTCTTACAAACAAAACAAAACCTTGGAAACATTTTCAAGACTCAGACATGAACTCACGATCGTTCCAGTTACAAATGGTTTTGTCCTACTGTGTGACAGGAAACTAGTAATACCAAAAGGGCTTAAAAAAAAAAACAGAGTGATAGAGCTAGCACATGAAGGCCATCAGGGCATAGTCAAGACAAAACAATTTCTTCGTGAGAAAGTATGGTTTCCTGGTATTGACAAATAAGCAGAGGATTTCTGTCAAAGTTGTATACCATGCCTTGCATCAACGCCAAAGCAACGACAGAGCCGCTAAAAATGACAGTTCTACCAGACAACCCTTGGAGTCAAATTAGCATGGATTTCAGTGGCCCTCTTCCGTCAGGAGTCTACTTAATGGTACTTGTTGATGACTACTCAAGGTATCCATTAGTTGAAATTATTAACTCAACATCAGCAAAAACAGTCATTCCGCAACTTGACAAAATATTTTCAATGTTCGGAATACCAGAAGTTGTAAAAACGGATAATGGACCTCCATTCAATGGACAAGAGTTAACAAAGTTTGCAGAATACATGGGATTCAAACATAGGAAAATCACACCTTTATGGCCTCAAGCCAATAGCGAAGCAGAAAGGTTTATGAGGACAATTGGAAAAACAATCAAAGCAGCTAATGCAGAACATAAAAACTGGAAACAAGAAATGTACAGCTTTTTACGCAATTACAGAGCCACACATCATGCAACAACAAACAAATCTCCTGCCGAAATGCTATTTGGATGGAAAATGAGAACTAAACTCCCAACTATACAAATCAAATCAGACGACAACAAAACTAGGAAAACCGATACTGAGAAAAAGGAAAAGATGAAGAGCTATGCAGACCAAACTAGAAAAGATAAGAAGTCAAATTTCTAAGTTGGAGACAGTATTCTAGTAAAGTAAGAAAAGCGAGACAAGCTGTCAACTCCATTCGACCCCAAACCATATGAAGTTGTCAACAAAAAGGGATCAATGGTAACAGCAAGAAGAGAAGACCATCAGATAACAAGAAATTCATCATCCTTTAAGACAGTAAAGAATTCACCCCATATTCCACCATCCGATGACCATACATATGATACAATAAATCTAAAGAAAGATGGAGATAGGTGTGACACATATCCAACATCCGACCTAGCATTAAGAAGATCATCCCGAATCAGAAAACCACCAGACTACCTAATGGATTATGTGTGCAAGCAGCAGAGAGGGTGAACAGACCAATTTGCCTGAGACCTTATTTATGAAAAATAAAGCTTCGTACGAAAATGAAATCTCAACGTCAATAACGTTAAACCAGCACCTCTAACTTTGCCTGTAGGAAACCCTGTTGGGTTAGCTTATTATGTTACTGCGATGACGAAGGGTTTTGTATTTCATTTTTTACGTGGCCGCGTTTACGTGTTGGTCACTCACTGTTGGTCGCACCCTCTCTGCTGCTGTAATTAAACCATTGCATTATATCAATAATGATCGGTGAAGCTCACTCAGCAAGATTAGCTCGAGAGCGACTAGAAGCAATTAAGAAATATCTACCTGTCCGTGATTCTGTCAGACAAAAATTACAAGCGCGTCAAGATCTAAAAGAAGGATTTAAAGAAGCCGCAGAAGAATTATTTAAAACTGTCACAAAGACTACTAAAGGTATTCTTCCCGCGTTGGAGAAGACCGCTGAAGCAACTGGAAAAATAGCAGAGCGAACTAAGAAAACAAAAAAGATTCTACGAGAACTTCCTGCCGAAATAGCTGCTGCTCAACCAACTCAAGAAATACTCGAGGCTATCGACAAAACTCGTGCTGAGATCGGTGAAATAAGAGAACAAATATAACCACAACCAGAACCAATAAGACCAAGAATCAGGACCAACATGATCGATAAATTTTATCCAAGATCTATTGAATATATTCAATCTATTAATATCGAAGATTTACATGAATTTGCTGCGAAAAGTTTTTTTGATAAGGGCGATTATTTAAAACCAGAACATACTCAGGAAATAACAGATCATGAAAAATGGTACAGATGGATATATCGTATAAACAAAGATATTAGATTTGTTCGACAAAACGATCCTGAGTATGTCGAATATATTAATAAAACATTTATTCGTGCTAGAGAATTACGATATCAGTATTCACCACGAAGAATTATTCGACCAATAATTGAGGAATTAGAAGAAGATCAAGATGTTTCAGTTGCAACTGGAAGTGGTATTAATACAACAACTGGAAGTGGTCTTGTTACGTGTCCTAACAACATCCTTGCCGACGTGGATAGATTAGAAATTTTAATCGGTGGGAAACGAGCTGGTAATAATTCTCCTGTAATCACAAACGAAATCTCATCAATTTGTCAACGATTATTTACCGGTGGTATCATGGATATTAACGTGTATCGGTCACTCCTCAATGAAATTACCGATGATTATTATAGCGACTAAAGGTCGCCCGACTAAGTCATTGATTAAACAGTTAGATATTATTATTATTATAATAGATCATCATACACGCTGCTCAACGTGGACCAACTATGGTCAGGGTGGTAAATTCAAGATTACCTGTATACAAGGCATTTTACGGAGATGGAATCGGTGATGTTGTTAAGGGTTTATTTTCGAGGATAGCCCCAAAAGCAATACCGATTATAAAGCAATTAGGTATGAAAGCTATTGACGTTATTCGTGAAAAAGGTATTAGTACTGTTGGTGACGTTACTAGTAAAGCATTTTCTGCAATCAAGGATAGGCTAGCACGATTAATACGTAGACCGCAAGCGGTCTGACATCAGCCAGTAAAATTACCCAGCACTGATGTGATGCCTGCAAGTGTTAGTAAAATAATAAATCAAGCCGCAAGTCAAAAACTAGCAGAGTTAGATGAAGAGGGGGAAAAAATGTAGCAGCAAGTCTGATAGCGGGGAGTGGTCTCCCCCGAAGTGGTCTTCGTATTAGACGATGATCAATAACATAAGGATGTTTAAAGGTATGTCTGATCCCGCATTTGACATGGACGCACCGGTTCTCAAGGATGAGTCTGTGCGTGATTATCAATATTATTCTTATGACGCTCGAATTCCAGATCAGCGTGGACGAATCGAATTACAAGTTCAAGATACGAGTAGGTATTTCTTGCCCGCTGAAGCATTTATTGAAGTTGAAGGTAAAAATTTTAAAGCGGATAATACTGAATACGATAACGATGTTGGGTTTGGTTTTGTTAACAACGGTATCATGGCGTTGTTTGACAGTGCCACGTACATGATTGATGGAAAAAATATTGAATCCATTCAAAAAGATGTTGACGTTCTCACAACGATACTTGGTCTTGCGCGATACAGCGACGATTATTCAAGATCAGCTGGTCCATCAATGATGTTTACCAAGGACACTTCTGATCATCCAAGTCACAAAAATGTAACTACATGTAATGTAAGAAACGCTGCAGGAACCGCAGAAACTTCCGCAGTAATATCAATGAACGCAAATTTCAACTTAGGATTTGCATCACGTAAATCAATGTTAAAGGATAGAATGTTTTCATGTGCGATTCCATTATCACATATTTTTGGATTCTGCAGAAATGTTAGAAAAGTTATTTTTGGAGCTAAGCACACAGTTGTACTTGTAAGAAAAGCCACGGGCGATGATGCAGTATGGCACGTTGAAGGAGCTGACGCAGGTGCAACTGCGGCACTTCATGGTAAAGTAGTACTAACAAAACTTTCATTGTGGATGCCAGTAATGACTCCAACAATATCTGAAGAAGACCGTCTAGTCTCTTTTATGGGTCAAGGTGGTAAATCGACGTTATCATGGTTAACAATGACCACAGATGCTATTCAAAGTGCAATTAATGGTCTATTTACATGGCAAATAGCTTCTCAGCAAGGTATTTCTGCACCGCGACATATATTCATTGCGCTTCAAAATAATGCACGAGTAAATAGTCAAATACGTAGCATTATGATATTTGACAAACTTGGTGTTTCCGAGGTTTCCTTAAGAATAAATGGACATCAAGAACCATCCGAGGATATTTTACTGAATTTTGATCAAAATCATGCAGCGCGTGCATATCATCGACTGATGACGTTTATGGGACGTGATCAAAATATTGATACTGGTTTACAAATATCACAGTTAGATTTTACAACGCTGTATCCGATTTATTATTTTTCGCTGGAACATTTAGATTTAACCAGACAGTCTGTTGTAGATATACATTTTCGAGCTCGTGTTAACAGAAATATCATAGATATTCCTAATTACAGAGTAATCGCGGTTATATTATCCGATAAAACAATGATACTTGAAGGTGTTGGTGGCCGCATGAGAGTCGTTGATGCTCCCGTAGAGAATATGCAAGCGCTGATTTAAATCAGTATTTAGAAATCAAATAAATATCATAAATGTCATATCATCATGTCAGTGTCAGTCTGACCCCGGGTCAGATTAAACAATTACAATCACCGTTAGCATCACGACGCGGAACAAAAATAACATTAAAACACGATCAAATGTCTGGTACAAATAAATTATCGTTGACCGAGCGTCAGTTCAAGAGATTCAACGAAGCTAAACACGCCAATAAAGGAATACGATTAAATCTTTCCGTGGGTGCAATCAAGGATACTATTAAAACCGGAGGAATATTTCCGCTTCTCGCAGCTATCCCAGCATTAATAGCCGCAGCCGCTCCAGCTGTTGCAAAAACTGCAGCGTTAGGCGCAGTTGGAACAGCTGCTGGAATGGCATTAAAGAAAGCAACAGGAAAAGGAATTATACACGCAGAAAACTTAAAAAAAAGATCACTGGCAAAACAACACGGAAGACGTCTAAGAGCACCAAACGTGCCACAGCCGGGCCGTCTAAGATTATTAGGCCCAGTATACGGTCGCGGTCTGAGACTTCCAGGGTCTCGATACGGAAAAGGATTAAGACTTCCAGGGACTCGTTGATTTTTCCGATATCTAATTTTGATTTACTCGATGCTGCTAAGCAACTAAGTATAAAGAATTTCAGAGGTGTTTTATGCGTGATCAATTACCGAAAAATCCAAATCTGTCAGAAACAGGTATTATTAATCTCGATAAAAGCTCTGGTCGTGGCACTCATTGGGTTGCATATGCAATTGATCCACGCGGAATTGTTTATTTTGATTCGTATGGATTGGCACCACCAAAAGAATTTTTAAAGTATATCGACAGACTTCAAAGTATTCCAATCTGGTATTCAGCGCTACCAACACAAACATTAACGGATCCACCGATATGTGGCCATGAAACACTAGCAGTACTTGATAATGTGTCAAGATCAACAAAACCACCTCATAAAGCTGTACACGAATATACCATCACCAGGCATAGCCGCGCACCAATGTTTTAAACAGACATTGGTAAATATAATGGTTGATATTTATGGAAGATCTTCTACTAGTGCTCGCACCAGCAAGAGCAAAGAAGATATCGATTTATCAAAATACGCCACCAAAGACGATCTTGCCGATATCATGAATTTATCTGGAGTTGACCGAGATGAAGTTATTTTTCAGGATACATTCGGTGTCTTAAAGACGAGTAATATCAAGTGGATCGATATAATTCGTAGAGTTCTTGGTGCTACCACGGACAATATTCCAGTATTTACTGTCCGTGGTAAAATCAGAGACTCAAATGTATCAATCGCAACTATCAGATATGAAATTAAAAAAAGTGTCGCTGATCGTTTAAAATCCGCCGGTGATACAATGACAGGTGCACTTAACATGAATGGAAATAAAATCGTTGCTTTAAGAGAACCAGCAGGTGATGAAGATGCCGCAACAAAGAAATATGTGGATGATAAAAATATTCCTACCGATGATAAAGTAAATACACTTCGAGCCGAGTATGACGTTCATGTAGGTGCGTTTAATAATACTCGTAGAAATTTTCGAAAACTTAATGATATCGCTGAAGAATTCTTTGGAAATCCACTAACCGTCAACATAAAACTCACCGACATTAATACAAAACTCAATGACATTGTCAGTGGAACTCCTAATATCATTGAAAAAACGAATCTGATTAAAATTCCACACAAACAATCTAGCAACATCACGTACACGGTGGCGTCTGGGCTATCAACGTGGACACCGCGCGATAACACTCTCGAACATACCGCAGAAGTAACTGGGTTATACAGGCTGTCCATGCATGGTTGGGAAATTACTGCGACCACTTCATCATCGCCGAATGTATATCATAATCCTCTACTAGTGATGCTAACCAAGGACATCAAAGAAACATTTACGTTGACATCAACGGAAATACCCCCGAGACGTTACTGGTGGTGTCTGGAATTTATCACTGTCTTAGACAACAACAATTAAGTATAATGATAGACGTTAACAGATACAGATACGATCAAGTAATAACATGGCAGAATAAATTAAAAACCATCATCGATAATTATACAGCAAAAATAAAGAAATATCGTAGACGTGCAACCGTCGTTGATATCATGGTTTATTCGGTTTCTACGCTAGTTGCTGGAACCGGTGTAGTATTATCAACGCTGACGATGACAGCGCCAATCGTTGTAACAATCGTTGTTTCATCGTCAACGTCGATCGCTGGAATATTTAATATAATCGCAAAGAAGATAAATACGTGTACAAATGAAAAATTGAACGAGTACACGATGAAATTACACACAGCAACGACCGCATACTCTAAATTATCATTAATGATTTCTTCGTCGCTTAATGATGGAATAATATCTGACGAAGAATTCAGTATCGCAATAAAGATCTACAATGAAACATTCGACGACAACGTCGTTAATGAAATAATTCCTGACCGCGACGTCAGTGACTGCGTCACCGTCGGTGATTTAAAACAATAATAGTATAATAATGACAACGTTCGATCATCGATCGCAGGAATTATTACAACAGATCGTCACTAATACTGCTCCGGTAAGAACCACAATGATATCAGCGAGTTCAACTAATCCTGAATTCAGTATTAATTTTCCAACCGCAATTCCAGCTTCCGAGATAGCATTGGCGCAATTACGGGTTTATTATAGTTGGCCCAATATTAGGTCAAAATCGTTTGGTGGACTACAACCGAATAATTCATTAGTATTTGCAAATAAAAATCAACCTGTTGCAACACCAGATTGGCAAGTAGTCAGTATTCCAACGGGCAGTTATCAAATAGAACAGATCAATGAAGAATTCCAGCGCAGAATTAAATCCATCACAGGAAAAGAATCAAAGATTGCCATTACCGTCCACGAGCCAACGCTATCATCGGCGGTGGAAATAAATTCTCCGGATTACACCGTTGACATTTATCAGTCTTCAATTAGATCAGTGTTAGGATGGCCTGAGGTCGCGCCGGTTTATGAAGGTCCACCAGAACCACGTTTGGAAGAGTTTCTCACGACGGAAAAATCATTTATGAAATTACCTGATTACAGAAATACATATCCGTGGAATTTTCATAAATATGTTAATACTGCCGGCGAAAATGTTCTTGATTTATCCGATCTTTATGTGGTAGATAGTAAAGGTCTTAGATTTCATAAAAGTTTTACCAGTATAAATGTCTCTATGGAAAATGAATTTGATCGAATTCAAGTATATGTTAAAAATTTAATCATAGGTTTGATACAGAATTACAACGAGGATACAAAAAATAATGTAATTGATGGTATCAAGCATTTAAATGCAGTAAAATCTGACTTTGGTGATCTCAAGATTAACCTATATAAATTTATAAATTATTCTGACGCGGCAATATCTGATCGTAATCAAATTATTTATGAAAGTAATATAAATACCCAACTTAGGGATCCAAGATTCGATTTTGATATCCGTGCTTATTTTCTAAAAATCCTTGAATCATGGAGAAAAATAGCCCCACCGGCAAGTATTCTCAAATTTGATAACGATCCATACAGTGGCGGCCGTCATGTTTCACCGGGTATTGTTAATATCACATCAACGATCGCTGTCAATCTAGTATGTGACGTCGTCGACGGCAGTTATCAAGTTGACACTGATAAATCCAACTAGGCCCAACAAGGATACATTCTCTACTCATTCACACCTCAAGTCCCACCAGGTTATTTGATTGTATCAGAACCAATCAACGTTGTTTATCTAAAATGTCATAGTCGTCTCTTATCACGGATACATTTCAAACTTACTGACCAGTCTGGCCACTTGCTCGATCTGAGGTCAGAATCGTTAAATATAAACTTGTATGTAAGATCGTAGATCTCACGCTCGTGAGCGTCATCTTAAAATCTTACGTTCGTAGAAAACACCAAACAAAAAAAAAATATCAAAGGCAACATCAAGGACAACGTCAAGGATAAAATATTTTTTTTTGTTTCATGAGACAATGGGCCATGATACAACAATTATTTCAACGATCTGATGCTTCTATCATTGTTGGCGAATCGGGACATTTTCATAATAAATATATAATGATTGTCCCGATTCACCACTTTGTGTCATCCGGGGTAGGTAAATATTTTTTTTTTTACTCGTGATTTTGTCAAGGATCAGAAATGAATTGTCCCGGTTTCACAATGTTACAGGTGACAATATTAGTTTCGTTATCAACGTCACTATGGTCACTATAGTCACCATGGTCAGAGTCACACTCGTCTTTATCTTTAGCTAGTAATTCTTCCGCATCTTTGTTCATCAACTCCGTCATCGCCATGATATCTCTCAGCTGCTTTGTACGAGCGTGTACGAGTCTTTTAGTTTCGTATTCGTGAGATAATTCTAACCTAACCGTGAAAGAGGAACAAATAATTTCACTTGCGTATCCGTGATTGCTGCCAGCGATCGTAACATCGCCTGCTGAATTGACTTTATGAATCTATAATCGGAGGGCAACGTATATCTATTTTCTGATTTTTTGAATTGTAATGATTCAAAATCGCTCATTATTTTTTTAGGATCAAGCTCATCAGATATTTTCACGCCGCTGTGTTGTAATTGCTTAGTAGCAGTAATAATTGATGTGATGTTTTCGTGGTTCATTACTTTTTATATTATAAATTATTTGTTTAAATAAAAATAAAAATATATTCTGAATAAAATATGTTTTTGAATAAAAATAAAATAATTTCAAAAATCTGACTGAATTCGCAATATTGACGGGTAATATACCCATCAAATTCAGAAAATCTGATCAAAGTCACAATATTGTTACCTATCAAATTTACAAAAGCTGACTGAATTTCATAAAAAATAAAATTTTATTATAATTAAAGTATTTCTGAATCAGATAAATATAAAAATATATTTTGAATCAGATAAATATAAAAATATATTTTGAATCAGATTTATAATAAAAATATATTCTGAATCAGATTTATAATAAAAATATATTCTGATTCATAAAAGATAAAAGTAAAAATATATTCTGAATAAAAATAAAAATAAAATATATTTTATAAATTCAAAAATAAACAGCAGCGATGACGCTCAGTCTACCATTCTACTGGGGTCCCTTTTGCCGGTAAAGTCTTTTGCCAATAAGGTCCTAAGAGTCCTTTTTTTATTTTGTAAAGGCCTTTCTTATGGCCCACAGGCACTCTTCACGGTTAAGACCTGTCTTATGGTCCACAGGCACCTTATTGAGACTTTTTGGCCCGGCGGGCATTCTTTCTGAATGCCCCTATGTGGGTACCCGTCAGTGAGGTCACAAGGTCGCGATTTCACATCACCCTGCTGTTTATTTTAGGGACGCAAGCGATTTCATATACCCCCCCCCAAATCAAACCCTGGGTAAATGCAAAACTGCACTCACCACGTTGTTCAATATGGTGAGGGTTACATGAAATCTCATGGGGCTTGCTTGCGCCCCCAATTATATAGCAATTGTCGCCGAATGCAAGATAATATATCTTTAGCATTTTTGGAGACTCGAACACGCAGCGTTTACACTAGTGGATCCGCACGCAAACGCCTTAACCTCACGGCTATCGGAGCTCTTATGAATATATAGTTAAATTTAAGTATATAACTACTCGCACTGTCTCACACGTGATAACTCTGGACTCGTATTTACTAGTATCCGTGACAATGTCATGGACGGCAAATTTCTACATCGAAAGAATATTCTGATTCTGAATAAAATCTGCAATTTTACACATTTCTGCCGTTTCTGCCTTGTTAAAATACTGTATTTTCAAGCCTCTTGATGCAGTCAAGGCAGAACTATCTAGCAATGTGAATGCGTTGGATCGATATTATTCCAGTATACTCAGCCTACTGCAGAACTGCGTACATTCCTTCAGTATAGTAACAATGATACATGTCGTCTGCTGCGATCGATATGTGTACAATGATATAATATCACGGCTGAGGTTTTTATATTTGTTTGAGGATATATTTTCTGCAGTTAATACTTTTACATAGTTGAGATATCTGGACTGAAGAGATATTTAAGCATTACGATTAGACTGTAGTACAATAACTGCTCAATTACTTTATTAGTGATGACGGATTCTTATCACTGAACATAAATGTGTGGTCATGTATAGGCAATAACCTAAAAAAAAAGAAAGGGGAGACAACTACTTGATTGCTCTATCAATGATGACGGATTTATCTCGCTTCATTATATATACCGGAATGTAATTTTTTGATCAAATGTTTTCGAAAATGCTGATTTAGTAATATTATTTGCAGCACGATATACTGAAGCACGGCTAATACCAAAATATTTCCCAGCCGCATTCATTGATGGGAAAATTCTCTCTTCACCAGTATCTATATTAGTGGATATAATCGACTTAGGAATTTTAGAATTAATACCAGTATTTCCAAGTGCAGAATTTTGACTTTGTGTAACAACCCGCAGGTTAGATAAATCATTATCTTTCGGTTTGAATTTATGGGATCAGTTACAAGTCCATCTTCAATGACCCCATGAAAACATTCAAACACAAATCGATGAGATAGATACTTTTTATTTCCAGCAGTAAACATGATATATCCAGTATTAATAACATAACCAACTGGTGTTTTCCTTTGACAATTTCTAATGACACCATCATGAGACGCTTCATAATTTTTAATGATAGGGTGCTCTACAAATTCCCTTTGCTCCATTTATATTTAATATTATTTGTCTAAATGATTATTTTGAAATCTGGCCAGATAGTCTTCAGCGGTTTTTATAGGGGATTCACCTGACGACTTCTTATCATAATATCGTTTCAGCTCTCTGTATCTTTTACCACCGCACTTTACACACAACTGGGTTTCTCCTCTGACACCAACACCGCATCGTAAACACGGCTTCGGTCCTAGACTCCCTCTACGATAGCTTTGCATGTGTTGGCCACAAAATTCATTTACGCATGATTTATTACAAGGAAGAGAAAATCCAATCATAAGCCATCTGCATCGGTTGTTTGTTTGAATCATTTTATATATATAATTAAAGTTTAATTAAACATATATATTTGCTTTAAATATAGTATGGAGGAATTTGAGAGATTATCCACAATTGAACCTTCCACCGCAAGATTTGATCTTGACAAACTACCAAAATCTGAATTTAATTTTTCGATGCAATATCTGGCTTTGATAAATAGTGATATAACCGATCGTATCCGTGAAGGTAAAAAAGAATTTCGCAACGATGGTGCGGCTTATACTTGGTCGACATTCAGGATTATCAACGACGCCAGCGGCGTTGTTGTTGACACTAGAATGAGTGACGAGCGAGGTAAAAATATTATTAACTATCTCGACAATCAGAGATATATTATTTTAGTAAAATTTATTGTGCAGACAGATGATGATACTTGGATTATCCGTGATAAACGTGAACCTGTACGACTTCATACTAGAAATAATACTGTTACATTAAATAACAAATCCAAGCCAGGATGATTGACTGGTATTGATAAACCGTATTATGAACGAGGGTATCCTGTAACGGCAGTTATATATGCAATGTATCCGCTAAATGATAAACCTAGCGTTGATAATCTCAAACCAATGAAATTGTCAAGGAGACTAAACTGCGTAGCTGAGCGAGTTATGGAACATTTCTCAAAAGCAATACGCGGAAACGGTTTAACTGATCTAAGACGTAAAAAAATAAATGCGTGGGCAGAAACAGTTAAAGATACCGGAGCATCTATCAGCGACGTTGCTAAGCTAGAAAAAAAATTAAAATTTCCAATAACAGTAAAAACACTAACCGGAGAGATTATATATAAGTCAAAATACCCATCAAGAGGAGCTCCAATAACAATCATTGATCATAACGCACATGCATGGACTGATGCTGTAACAATATTTCCATGAGATAGGACAGTTAAATTTTATAGCGATCATATATTTGGTGCTATCAGCGATATCAGTAAGAGCGACCCTGTATCTGTTTGGTTATTTCAGAATTCAGAATCCGCATATTACGATCAGTTTGTAAAACCTAACGGAGATATTTACCGTAGAGAATCTCTCCATGAAGAAATGAAAAATCTTGCACAACGCCTTTGGCGTGAATATAATTCTGAAGTTGAACAATTACTAAATAATTGTTTTACAGTTTCATCAGTTGCTGCTCACTTTGCTCAAGATAAAAATTCATGGAAACCGACACGATCAGAATTCCTTGAAGATGTTCAGAAAAGTTGTGTCGAAATATGGACATGGCGGATTATGGAATACCCGATACGATCATCGTAAAGTTATATCCGTTGATATGGTTGCGTGTTATCCTGGAAGTTTTCTTGGATACGGAGACTGTTCTGAATATTTTGATCGATTCGGACATCCCACACACGAAATGACAAGAGTTGCGATAAATGGATCATTACCTGATTTTGATTTAACTGGATTTGCTTGTGTAAAATCATTTAAATTTCGTAATAATCTTCATCCGATCGTTTATGTGTGGTTTGGGAGACATTTTGCAGAAAAATATTGGGTTCCAATAGTTTTATTACGATACATGCTCGATGCTGAAATCTTAACGTCGTTGAGTGTAAGTGAAGCTATTATATCATATCATCCGCAGAAACAAGTTTGGTTACCACAACAAAAGAAACATTCACCCCTGACAGAGTCAGGCGAAGATTGGGATAGAACTGATTATGAAAATAAAGTTGCAAAAAATCTCGGTAGAAAAATAATCGGTAAATTTACTCAAGGAGGATCATATGATCATAAACGACATTGTACAAGATTAATCATGGATGATGCTGAGTTAGATTTTATAATTACTGATACAACGAACAAAGGAATATTTATAAGCAGAAATAATGCTTATTTGTCAGACGGAACCAAACTAGGTACAGTCGTGAGTTATATCGATGGTGAGTCACCGCAATTTACCCATTTAAGATCTTCTATGCTCGCTTACGTTTCTATAAATTTATTATCGATGATAAATAGATTTCCTTGTTACGCTGTCAGAGTTGCTACGGATTCATTTTATATAAATAACGCGTACGTGGATTTGGTAAAACCGTTACTCGGTAGCGGCGAATGGGGATCATGGAGAATAAAACAAGAAAGTATACTTGACTATTCTGAATCAGCCGACGTTAATATCGAGGAAATATACTACGGTAATGACAATCAAATATCAGTATCAACATCACCATGTGTATTTGATCCCGTGGCTGGGCATAAAACCATTTATCTCAATGGACCTGGAGGTTCTGGTAAAAGAACACGTGCGATTGAATTATTTCAGCAGAGTTCTTCATTGACGACTTTGTCGTCGGACATGATTGTGTTGACACCTACACACAGACTGGCAAGAGAAATAAAACAACGAGGAGTAAAATCTCAAACTTATCATAGTTTCTTCAGATGGTGTGGAGATACGTGGACACCTGAGCGATTGGGTAAAAAATATATTCCCAAAATCATCATCTGGGATGAGATTTGTACAATATCGTTAGAAACATTAAAAATATTTCTTGATTGGTTACTGACAAAAAATACTGCGGTAATTATGTGCGGCGATCATGGTCAACCACCACCTTTCGTTGGGCAGTCTCCACATGAGTGGTTAAAATCATTTGTGGATTATTATGAAGAAATAAATGATGATCATAGAGCCATTGATGAACCTCTGAAAGAATTTAAAAGATTAATCAGACTACAGCCAGATAAAATACAATGTGAGATAATGCGTGAAATAATTCCGGAAACTCTTGTGAACGATTTTTGGAATTTATGGACACCAAATGATTTGATAGTTGCGAGTAGAAAAATAGTTCGTGATGAATTGCAAGAGAAATTATTTCTGTTACACAAGGAAAGATTTTCAACGTTATCTGTACCATTATGTTATCGCCCAGCGGATACTCGACGACAAAATATTGAAGTTGAAATTCCAGGAACAAATGAAAAACAAAATCTTGTATTGAATGATATTGTTTTGGTTGATGTTAATATTGTTGAGAGTGCGTTGAGTATGAATAACTCATCGTGGAAATTGGGATACGCCATAACGATTCATTCGTCACAAGGACTAACTATTACTGATACAAATATCTGGATTGTCGATGATAGAATAGAATGGTCAAATTTAGTTTATCTCGCAGTATCTAGAGTCAGGAGAATATCTCAACTGCATAGAGTTGTCATAGACTCCACAGAAAATAATAATCAAACTGTTAGTGACACCGAAGGTGTTATTGGCGTAATAAGAAAAAAAATTATTTTGTTATAAGCAATGTGACCAAAAAAAAATAATCGTGATTTTGATATCGATGTTGAATTTATTATGACGCTAAAACAACAACTGAATAATCATTGTTCAAGTTGTAACTGTAATATGCTATGGAAATATTCGAGTAAGAATCCAAGACAGTTCACCGTAGACAGAATTAATAGTGATCTTGGTCATACACGTGATAATGTGATGCTGACCTGTCTTGAATGCAATCGACGCAGGGGTGCTAGTTTACAAAAGTGAAGGCGGTGGTAATTGTGTGTCCTCAGGAATTACTTGTAATTGTTCACGTACAAATCCACGTTGAGGAGCAGTTGAACCAAGTCTGTAGATGGCAGGTCTACCAGTGGATCTAACCACGCTAGAAATTTTATGTGTAGTCACACTCCAGATAGGATCAGTTGCTCTTTTTTTACTCCCTTCAAGTTCACCAGGTTCATATAAATATCTTACAGTCACATTACCTAACACTGGTTGTTTTAAAAAGTCACGTCGTTGTCCATGGCCATCGTCGACCACCTTGTGGTACGGGGGTATATATTTCTTTGTAATTGCATTAACAGGTTTCGTAGAAGTTGCACGAGTAATTTCATTATTTAACGCAGCTATTACACTTGGAAATCTTGCAACCCATTCGCGAGATCTTGTATCTGCCTGAATTATTTCCTTCGCATACTGGTATCCAAATAACCGCTCAGCGAGTGTTCGATTAAATCGTTCAACTATTGCCTGATCACGATGAATTGCAATGTGTCCTCGTCTGATTTTAACGTTATGTTTTTTCATCAACGATGATACTGCACCGAGAAATTCTTTGCCAGGATCAACTTGTAGCAACTGTGGCCATCGTAGACCACCTTGTGATCCGGATCCTCATTGATAAATTCGTTCAAACGCAGATGCAACTTCAGTTGCTGTCTTTGTTGACAGTGGTTCTCCTTCTTTATATATACTTGAAACGTCAACGACAGTTAACGCGTATTTGTATGTGCGTGATTTACGTCCACGTGTTTTAATAGTATCGTGCGGTAAAAACAAAATATCTGCTTGATGAACTTCATTGGGGACGCTGACATCAAAATAAGCGTACTGAATTCTTTTAGGTGGACGTAGATAGATTTGCCATATTGCCTGTGTGCTAACCACGCTGCAGCAACAGCACGTGAGACTTTTGCAGCTTCAGCAAGTTTACTAATCGCTGCTTTGCCCTTCCAATATCCTCTTGGGGAATAATAAATGGACTCCATTATAATAATCATATAATTAATTACCCAGCCCCTAACATTATCTTACCTTTCATACCAGCTTTTACCAGAAAAGCAGCTAATTTTTCTCGAAGTGATTTATCTTTTACATTATTTATGGCATGAATTAATTTTATATCGGCGAGATGTCATTGTTGTAAATCTATATCTCGATAAGCAATATCGTGAACGTAACATGCTTGATCGATTCCATTTACGGGATATTCACCAAGTCTCGGTTGATCTTGATTGTCAAGACGAATATCTAAACGAGTTCCTGTCCCACAATAATTATAAACCGGTAAGTGTTTTTCCCCGGGATATTTCGCCCACGGTAATCCTGGTAATTTTCCCAACGAAGCGGTGATATCACCTCCTGTCTTTATACTTGAAATAAATTTATATTTTTTTGTGCCACTCTTTTCACACTTACCTGTCAGTGCACGCTTTTTATTTTTTGTTATTATTGCTGTTAATCCAGTGGTGGACGTGGCTGCCCTGCATCGAACACAATATAACTTCATATTATTTATTATATGGATATAACTGACTTTTCGGCGACACGAAAACAAGAACCAGTCAAGCATCACCCAGCGCTACCGAATTCTATCAGAATGATAATAATAGGTCCATCTGGAAGTGGGAAGACGCAATTATTGCTTAATCTGATAATGAGATGGTTGAAGTGGGATACATTATATTTAGTAGCACCATCTGTAGATGATCAGCGATGCTATGAAGTACTTAAAGATTTTAATGAAAATGCAAAATCATTAAATGAAGACAGTGACGTTATTGACTTTATAACTGATATCGATGAAGCGCCATCTGTAGATGATCTTGATGGAAGTATTAATAATTTAGTAGTATACGATGATGTTATGCTGGACAAACAATCAAATCCAGCTAGGATATTTTCTCGAGGTAGACATAAAAATACAGACGTGATTTATGTTACACAGCGTTATACATAAATTCCAAAAGTGATCAGAGATAACTGTAATATTTTAGTTGTGTTTAACGGAGTTGATAATCATACGCTACAAAATATTTATTATACTTGGTGTTCAGGGGACATGGATATGATTAAGTTCAAACACTTTTTTTCAAAAGCGCAAGCTGTCCCGTTTGGTTTTATAACAATAAATTTGCATGATCCGAGGTCAAGATATCGTAACGGACTTGATACAATATTTGGATAAAAACCACAGCAGCAGAGAGGGTGCAACCAACAGTGAGTGACCAACACGTAAACGCGGCCACGTAAAAAATGAAATACAAAACCCTTCGTCATCGCAGTAACATAATAAGCTAATCCAACAGGGTTTCCTACAGGCAAAGTTAGAGGTGCTGGTTTAACGTTATTGACGTTGAGATTTCATTTTCGTACGAAGCTTTATTTTTCATAAATAAGGTCTCAGGCAAATTGGTCTGTTCACCCTCTCTGCTGCTGTGCAAAATAATATAAAACTTTTAGAAGCTTTACCACATACATTGTGTTGTATGATGTTTTTCTTATAAATAGGCCTAGTGTAGTGTGTTATAACTGTAAACTGTTCTGTAGATCTAGACAGTTAACAATAACGTGTGTCTCATCAAATGGCAATTTAGTTTAACGTAATGAATTTGAACTCTACCATTAATCAAAACCCAGAATATTATTAGGACTAAGCCGTGAGAACTGTAAACCTACTTTACCCAGTTCAAAGTTTACCATTTTGTACATTATCAACAAGAAAAAAAAATCAAGAGGCAAATTTTTATTGCACTCATGAATTTTTATTATGTGAATTTCTGTTGTTAAGAAATGTATTATTATTATCATTATGACTAGTTCGAAATATACTGAACTGATTTTCAATTCAAAAACATAAATTTTAAATCTGAAAGAAAAGGAGGGATGTAGTGTTCTAGATGCAATGCTGTACGGTAATATAGACTTTCCCACTGCTGAATCAGCATCTTAGAGTTCTGAGGTAAGGCTGACAGATAGGGTGCGAGATGTAGGTCTGACAAGCAAGTGAGTTATAATTTGTAAGCTTTGGAATAAACGTGTTTGTAGAAACAGGTCTTTTCCTCTCTCATTACATAAACCCAAACATTAATATGCCTCAGCAAATAACAAGTACATGAACAGGTACGACAAAGATCTTCCATTGAAGTACTTGATCTATCTTCATCCTACTAACCTATAGAGCTAGGCGATGTCGGAGCTGACGCCGTATGGTGGGTTCCAGTCGATATCCCCGGCTCAGTTCCTCAACGAGACAAGCAATCTTCGCGCGGAAATGTCAGACGACTACAGTTATTTTGCTGAATCAGACATTGATTATCCATCTCAGCTAAACAATCTTCACAATCACTATCCATTTTGCGCGGAATCGATGAAGATCCCAGATAATTTGCTGTCTCGGCAGCAGCTCGATCTGCGCCGAGGTGGATCATGTGCGGTAAACAAATTAGTACCGAATCTCCTTGACAAGAAAAATTACGTTTGCCATTACAAGAATCTGAAGCAAGCCATCGACGCCGGACTCGTAATCATTAAAGTTCATCAAGTGTTAAAGTTCAGTCACTCACGATGGATGAAAGGTTACATCGACTCAAATACCGCTAGACGAACAGTTGCAACAACAGCCTTAGAGAAGAACTTTTTCAAGCTCATGAATAACAGTGTGTTCGGAAAGACGATGGAAAATATCA
>JAECUM010031097.1:0-46606 GCA_016617855.1 Megalonaias nervosa
CACTCCTCAACGTATCCAGAAGAAAACGAAAAAGATCAGCAGGGTCAAGACCAGGTGACAGCCTCAGAAAAAGAAAAATAAAAGCCCACAGAAAACAGCTTCTACCCGCAAGAGAGGTACTGCCGCCAGGACGCAAAGTTACATTCGCAAACCACGACCTAATGCAACAACGACTGCATCTCCAGCAGCCTCAGGTTCTTCCACTTCTCCGTTGCTGATGATGCCTGCCAAACCCGATCTGACACGTGTCTTTCCTAATTTGATGAAACATTGGAAACCTGCGTCTCCAAAAACTTCTCCAGTGTTGACACACTCTTCCTCTTTAGAGGTAGTGGCCGCTGCTCACAAAGTATCTGCTCCCAAAATCAAAGTCCAAGAGAGATCGGGTGTATTAAAGAGTTTACTGGATTTGTCCAAGCAAGAACTGTCCCGACTGAGTCCGTTGCGAACCCCTCCACGACATGTGATGCCTGCCATGAAAATGATACGAGCCGACAATCACTGGCGACACATTCCAGTATAAAAAAGACCTGCAGTAAACGATAGGTTAATTGTTTTTGTGCTCCTAAACTCCCAAAGATGTCCCCTCAAAGACGTGTACACCGTCACCATCGTCGTTCTTCTGTCCAAAAAGGAAAAGGAAAAGGACTGCCTCCTCGTTTAGCCAAACATTGGGACATGTTGTCCGTCCTGTCCAAAGCTCCTCCACCCATGCGAAAAAAACTCATTCAAACTGCCTCCAAAGATGTCATCGATACCGTGAGCGAATGTTGTCTGAATGTTTTGAAAGGCACTATACCTTTGTCTAAACATCAGCAAGAATGCTTACCCAAATATCGACATGTTCCTCGCCAAATGGTCCAAAAGAAAATACCCATTGGTCAAAAGAAAAAGATGTTGGTGCAACGCTGATGAATTTTATTCGTTAGGACCCTTGCTGGGAACAATAGGAGGACCCTTGCTGAAAGAAGTATTGGGAACAATGGTAAGAATCCTGGGATGAAGATAAAAGGTCAAGAAGATAAAAGGGACCTCTGAAATCAAAAGATCTCAGAGGTGACCATTGAAATCCTACTAAAGGACGAAAATTGACTTTAGTATCTTACAAACAATGGATGGAATACCATCGTTGGCAAGAACAAAGGACTCCACATTTACTTCCCAATCCTCATTTGACCAAGATGTCCCAGTTACAATACGAATTGCAATCATTGATGGATCTCAGCGATTTGTCAGAAACGGAAAAATCGCAACAGTACGGTCAACTGTTGCAACAACTGCAACTCTTTCACCAGAAAGCTTCAGACGAAACAGCTCTACCCACTCTGAAAGATTTTAAGGCTCTGATGAAAACTCCACCACCACCACCACCACTCCCAGTGGTCAAGACAGATACTGCCCCATGGATACCTGAGGAAGAAGACGCACGATAAGTCTTTCAAACACCGTCAGCAGCTCCCATCCCTAGAAAGATTGCAGCATCCTTGTTGACCCCTTCCCCTACACCACATCGAGAAGAACTTAAAGCTTGGGTTAAAAAGATCATGTCCACTCCTCCTATGACAGAAGTCAAAAAGAAAGAAGGGAAACCAGAAGTGAAAAAAGAAAAGAAGACCAAAGCCACCGCATTACCACCAAACCGCCACTACAGTAAAAACTGTCATGAGCGACCTCTGCTATGAGCGACCACCTGTCATATCCGACCACAATCGTAATGCACGGATCGATTTTATTATATAAACGCTCTGTTATGAGCGACCACCTGCTGAACGCGACCAGCGACCGCGATGTCTTGGCAAAATATGTATTTCGACGCTGCTATGAACGACGGCATCGAAAAAACGAGGATAAACTCCACCGATCTTTATTTAATCCCTGTAATAACAACCGCTCATACCATTCTAAATAAAAACAAACAAAAATTTTTTAAAAATAGGCTGGCTACCGATGTCTGAATAATTTACCTATGCTTATAGTGTTTCATAGTTTCTGTCGTAAACCAGACTAAAGTATATGCAGATTATTTCCTAGTCTGGTGTCCTGCTTCGTATGGTCCCTGCGTTGTTCTCCGCTATTCATATAGGAAGCATACAAAGCATAGAACCAGACTAATTATTCCCGCACTTAGCCTGCTTCCCGGCCTTAATCGCAGGACCCGACATCAATATGAACGACCGTATCGCGAGAACAAACGGACATCACTGACCTGTATGTAATCAATTATTACAATGACCGCTTGATTAGTAACGATTGTTCTGATCAAAAACAAGCATAAAAGAAATATTAAAAAAGGATTGTTGCTACCGGTTATGGATGCTACAGTCCGTGAACCAGGCTAATGTACCTGTCACGATTTGCCTTTGTGCCAAAGTGGACGTATAGTGGTTGCGTATATTGTTTGTCTTTAGAGTTAATCCGTATTGCGGGGGGGTGAATCAGGTCATTGTCTATTAAACCAGCAAGAGAGAATTGTTTGTGGGGTTTGATTGATAGTGTTCAAGACTTGTGATGTTTGTTGTTTCTCCCCCCGATGTTAAGTGATTACAGCCCAATTACAAAGCTGTCGTCTATTCAAGTTGGTGCTACCGGGTTACACACTTAGCTTATAGAGTTAATCCTAGTACGTCATCTTTGAATGCAGCTGTTGACTTTGTCTCTGAATAAATAGTTCTGTTTCTGGATGAGATAACTGTTTTGTTTTTTTTATTTCATTAATTGTTAGATATGCAATGTACATGTATAGTTTTTTTCGTATTGTCCCACAGCCCAGTCAAAACCGTCTTTACGTTCAATATTACAACTGAGCACTAATAATTTTAACACCTAGAACCTTAATGACAATGGACGACCCTCCAACTAAAAAGAGACAAATTTTAAGGCTGGAGAAAATAATTATTGTAACTGAAAGAAGTGAAAAAGAACAGACCACTCGCAAAAGAGCGGTTTAAACGTAGGTAAAACAAATTTAGGTTGTTATAAAGAAAAAGAAGTAATTCAGAAACGATTTCATATGCTAAAATATGTGATCTTCAGATGTAAATGTGATTTCATGCTTAATGACAGAAATATATCTTTATTGCTATATAATTTTGTTTTTAGGTGAATGCATACAATATTTTAGCAAGAAATATTAATAAAGAATAGAATATATGTACAGTGATTGTGGTTATTATTCTTGAAATTGTTCTGAAACTGGACCTTGGAAACTGGTCTTTTTGTACAAATCTGCTATGAGAGACCACCTGTCTAGAGAGACCGCTTTTTGTTAGCAGAAGAGGCGGTCTCTCATAACAGGTTTTACTGTACCACCAAAACTACCTTCAACTACTACTCCCGCGGCACATCAGACACGTAAAGCCATTTCTAAACCACCCCCTCACCCCATACAGAGTAGAATCAGCGAAGAGTGGATCACTTATTAAAAAATGGACAAGGTGTTAGCAAACATTTACTACGATCCATCCCATCCTGCAGGTTACGGAGGAGTTCAGAAATTGTATCGTGCTGCCAAAACTCAACTGAAAAGTGTTCGTTTACCTCAAGTACAATGATGATTACAAGAACAATCCACGTACACCTTACACAAACCCATTCGACAAAAATTTTGCAGAAGTCGCACCCGTGTGGAGGGTATCGATCATCAATGACAAGCTGATTTAGCCGATGTCTCTCATTTGGCCACCTAAAATTGTGGCTACAAATATTTGTTTTGTGTCATCGACGTCTTTTCCAAATTTACCTGGGTCGTGCCATTGACTTCCAAATCGAGCAGTGAGTTAGTGCGAGCCCTCCAAATGGTGTTGAAACAAAGTGGGCGTCATCCTCTACGATGGCAAACTGACAAAGGCACCGAATTTCTGAACCAAGCTTTCCAAAAAGAATTGAATAAACGTGACATTCATTTTTTAACCACCGAGAATCCCAAAACTAAAGCCAGCATCGTGGAACGTTTTCAACGTACCTTGAAAGAGTGCATGTGGAAATATTTTACGCATCAACATACTCTCAAGTACATTTCACGTCTTACCAAAACTAGTCCAAGCGTACAACCAATCTTACCATCGGAGCATCGGACGAGCCCCCCAAGAAGTGACTCCCAACAATGAAGTGACCGTCTTCGACCGCCTGTTTGGTATGTCCCCAAGGGTAACTGTCCCCAAGAAAGGTGGAGTTTTGGCAGCAGGAGATTGGGTGCGCATTGGCAAAACCAAACGCTCTTTCGACAAAGGTTAAAGCCCCAGAATGTGGGCTTTAACGACCGTCGAAAGAATATCCTGCAAGGCCGTAGTTTAGAACTGATGGATAATTTGCATTTGGACATGTGGTTCCAAGACGAGTATTTGCTCAACGGAGTGGATATTCCCCTGAGACCAAATCGCATCAGTGTCGCTTTCCATTTGATGGCTCATGCCAACGAGTACAAAACCATCATCCAAAAAGCCAGACTTTACGAGTGTCACGTAGAAGTGTTACCAAACGCGGGAAACGACGTCAGTCACACATTGAGCAGAACGACCGCCAAGTATCCGATATGACGCGTAGAAGTGAAAACGTTCACCATTGCTGTTGGACTCCGATCCAAGATCGATGATCATCTGTTCCAAGGACAGTTACCCAAACGTTTAATCGTTGGTATCGTCAGCAATGCAGCCCTCAACGGAGCCCACGACCAAAATCCTTTCCAGTTTAAGCACTACTGAGTGTCCAAGATCGAAGTCAGTTGCAATGGCAAGACTTTGTGTACCAGACCCTTCGAACCTACCTTTGCCCAGAAGAATTAGTTGAGATCGTACATGTCCCTGTATGAAGCTACCGGACAACTAGGAACCAACACCAGTCACGGTATTTCGTATGAAGATTATGTAGGAGATTACACTTTGTGGGCCTTGGATTTCACTCCAGACCAAGGCAGCGACGAGGGACATTTCCACCCTACAAAATCCGGTCAACTGCGTGTGGAACTTTAGTTTGCAGAAGCTCTCACCGAGATGGTCAACGTCATCCTGTATGCCGAATTCGATAATACCATACAAATCAACAGTTTGAGAGAAGTCATTCTAGACTATTAGAAACTATGGAAGACAATTATCCCTATTTGAAAAGTAGAGAATCTTTGGAAATGGAATGGGAGGATGCCGTGAAAGCAGAAGCCCAAGACAAAGACGAAGAGGATATAGCGGTCACATCCAGATGGCTAGAACAAGAACAACATTTAGTGTCCTGCTTTGCAAAAACACCTGGCAGATAAAATTACAGAATTGACCAAGAAAGATTGCTATGGGTGTCAAAACGATCATCCCAGTCAAATTCAACATGATAAATGTCTGATGATAAGCCAAGAAGAAAAATTGGACGAGTATCTGGACGACGCCTGGAGTCTCATCTCGGAAGAAGCAGTGTTGCATGAGTGGTATAAAGGCTTGCGTGATCATTCCTGCCCTCCATTGTCTACTCTGGAAATTTATCGCATCGAAGCTCTCTTAGCCAAGAGTGAAGAGACGAAGCAAAGAAACGGTCACGTGACAGAGATTTTCAAACAAAAAGTCAGAATTGAATTGATGACTTATCATTACCTGTGAAAAAAACAACAAAACAAAAGATGGACACCTGGGAACTTTATTACCTTTTGAACAACAGTTCGTACACTGCTTCTTGGAATCCTGTTGTGTGTGCTAAAGATGAACTACCTCATCGCAAACCTCAATACCATCAAGCTTATATCATCAACACGGACGACAGTCACCTCCCAGGAAGTCACTGGGTCACCGTCTACTTCCCTAAAGAGGACTGTGTGGAGTATTCTGATTTCGTATGGATTACCCCCTTTGGAAGATGACATCATCGACTTTATGAGAAGAAATGCCCAGATGACACGATTCAATAATGTGAAATTACAAGGCAAAGATTCCATGGTGTGTGGACAATATTGTGTGTATTTTCCTCATCAACGCAGTCTTGGATATCCTTTAGAACATTTAGTGACTTATTTTGATAGTAACTCTTCTAGAAACGATGAGAAAGGAGATCGATGGTTTTGTGACCATTATGGCTATCTTCTGTCTTTAGCTAGGAAACGTACTGTACATCAATGGCCTCATGACTTCCATCAGTGGAAATCTCACATGATTTCACAATGTTGTCAACCTTATCAAAAAAAGTTTGATGTTATTGTTAATTGTTAGTAGTTAGTTGTTTGTTGAATAAAAAAAATGTAGTGTTTTGAATAAAAATGTGTCTGTCGTTTGTTTTCAAAAACCACCGTGAATATATGCTCTTTGACTTCTCTCTATCCCTCACCATGACATTAGCTATCATAGCGTTCCGATGCTACAAAAACCCTAGTAGGGATGTTTTCTATCACGTCCGCATTTGAACCATATAAAGCGAGGCAGTCTCCAGACTCTGGCCATCCATGGTTGACTCATCTACCTATGAACATACCTTCCAGACTAGCCAAGCTGAACGAAGTTTACGTGAATTTACATCGTGTCAGGCTAAACCTTATACCAAAGCCTGAAGAGATAGAGAATGTCAGGATGTTAACAATAGCCCAAGACCTGGTAGAAGAGGTCTTCAGAGAGGAAATCGAGAAAGAGCAAGAAGAGTGGACAGAGAAATACAGACTTCAGAAGCAGCAGAGAGAACAGCAACAGCAGAGCAGCAACAGCAGCAGGAACCAGACAGAGCTTTTGTTGACTGCCGTGTGAACACCAAGGAGTTCTCCTTCTCTTTCCGCAAAAGCAGACCGTATCGTGTAGGAAAACCTGCCGCCAGACGGGGACGCAATCTTAGACAGTAAAAAGATTGCCATCACTTCACATCAACAAAAACAGCCTTTTTCAGGGCTACCCCCAATGCTCTAGAAACGACATACTAATTCAATTGCCAAACACTTGTGTGTTTATGTTTTAAAAAATAGAAGTGTGTCTATAAGCACTTCGTTTCTTTTGTTCATAAAAGTCCACACTACATTTCTCTGTCTTGTCCAATAGTGCATGTCAGTGTTTGTAAGCAAAGAAAGTCAACGTGAGTGTTTCGTTTAGGTCCGTGCGTTCCATGTAGTAGTAATAGTGGTATTGTAAGTTTTGGTGTCAGGGGATGTTTACCTTCACGTTCGTGCTTCAAGTATATAAACCGGAGCGATCGTCAGTCTGGCTACCCATCGTTGACCTGTTAACTTCGAAGAAGATGAACAGAATCACAAAACTTTTAGAACTTCAGATGCACCTGGAGTATGCCCGATGCCTCCAGGACGAACTGGCCATGGAGACTATTGCAGAAGAAGCCAGGATAGAGGAGGAGGAAGAGAAGAAAAAGAAAGAAGAGGAGAAGGAAATGAAGCGAGGGATCCTGCCTCACCTCATACCAAGACCTGTGTGCGAGGTCAAGCCTGAGGTGAGGATGCCTCCACAGCCAGTACGAGTTCAGCTACAACCAGTACTGCCACCTCAACCACAGCCACAGCCACAGCCATAACAACAACAACATCCTCGACTCTGGCATAGAAGACAGAGGGAACAACAAGTGCTCACTATTCCACAAACGGAGGAGTGGGATAGTGAAGCCACTCAACCTCCCTCTGTACTTCCAAGAGAAAGATTGAATTGGGAGTAGGATTGGAGCAGACGTTGTTTCTGTGGGGCCAGACCTGGGAAGTGTCACCATTAGCCAGGTGCGTCTGAAGTTGGAAAGGAAAAACAGCCCTTCTCAGGGATAACCAGATCTCTAGAAAAGAGAGACTATTCAAGTTGCCAATTTGTGTGAACGTAGAGTAGTGAGACTATAAACATTCACTCATTTACTGATGTGTGTTTTGCGTTCGCGTACGTTTGTGTGGATAGTAGATATGGTATGTTTTTTTTCTCTTCCCGTTTGTGTGGATAGCAGAGTGTGTGTTATATGCGTTCGAATTTGTTTGTGTAGATAGTAGATATGTATGTTTTTATACTCTTCCCATCTGTGTGGATAGTAGAGTCTGTGTGTTATTTGTGTTCGCATTTGCGTTGGTAGTAAATATGGTGTGTTTTATGCGTTCTCGTTTGTTTGTGTGGATAGTAAATATGGTGTGTTTTATGCGTTCTCGTTTGTTTGTGTGGATAGCAAATAAGATGTGTTTTATGCGTTCCCGTCCGTTTGTGTGGATAGTAGAGTGTGGTTTTTCTTCTCTTCCCGTCTTTGTGGATAGTATAGTGTGTTTTTTCTTCTCTTCCCGTCTGTGTGGATAGTAGAGTGTGTGTTATAAGCGTTCGCGTTCGTTTGTGTGGATAGTAGGTATGGTGTGTTTTTTCTTCTCTTCCCATCTGTGTGGATAGTATATATGGTGTGTTTTATGAATTCGCGTTCGTTTGTGTGAATAGTATATAATATGTGAAGTCAGTGTAAAGGATGTTTTCCTTTACGTCCGTGCTGCACGGATATAAAGCGGAGTGCTCGTCAGCCTGGCTACCCGCGTTAATTAGTCAATACCTCTCGAGATGAACGTGTTTAACGAGTTAAAACACAGTTGGTACTGGATGGTGGATGGAGCCTATGTGGTAGAAAGACTTGAACAGGAATGGAGATTCCCAGGCAGTCTAGACTTTGTGATCAGCCTGAAAGTAGCCAGGGATCTGTTGCAAGGCATGATAGAGGAGGAAGTAGAGAAGTTAAGAGGCTTCATCCATCCTAAATATGTGAGAGTTGGCACCTTGAAGCAAGCCCTTGATATTGTCATCAAAGTGAGATGCTTTTTGAAGAGATATTTAATTTGACAGAGTGGTCTTTTGTCAAATGGGGTTTAGACCAGTTAAAGAAAGCGGAAAACATGATGAAAAAGGTATTGGAAGAAGAAGTGAAGATTAAAGAGACATGGGCAAAAGAGAGAAAGGACAAAGAAAACAAAAAGAAGAAAGAGGAGTTTCAGAGACTGAACAATAACTGGATAAAGGTACAGGATAAATTTAGATCTATGGGACATCCTGACTGGATGCCAGAGAAGGAAAAGAAGAAGAAGAAAGGAATTATAGAGAAAGTGAGAACCTGGTGGAAGAAATGGAAACATAGAAGAAGAAGAACCCAAAGGCCCTTTTCGGGCCACTTTCATATGCCTTGAAAAGATATTTATTCTTTCTAGCCTATATGTTATATATGTGTTGTATATGTCTCTATCTCTCTTTTGTATTTGTCTCTATCTAGGGTAGCCTCGCTTATTCAGGTCAGCCACTTGCCACATTGTTGCCAGTGTCCAGTACCATGACGTCACCCACCTGTTCCATTCCTATTGTCGCTATACAAAATTCTCATTGTCCGTAAACGATCCCAGGGTTTTGATTTTATCCGATAAATCTTGTCCATAAACGATCCCAGGGTGATCTGTAATGTATTTTCCCATTGTCCGTAAAGTGTCTCACTATACTACTTGCATTGGTTAACAGGCCAAGTAAATGTGTTAATTTATGAGTGGAGTGTAATTGTAAGATTTATGTCCAGAAATTGCTTGAATAGTTTATTTATTATTAATATTGATTGAATTGTTATACAATTTAATTTGAGTTGTATTTAGGCTGTCGGCATTCCTGACTGGGGGCTCGTGAGCAATTCAAACTTTAAATGTCCACTTTTCTACCATATTAGTCCAAATACTGTAGAGGGGTTATGATATAAAGAAAGGTAGTTATCTGTTATGACCTTTTAAATTTAGAAGAGGAGAGTAAGGTGTATCAGACTCCATGTCGGAATTAGCTCTCATTAGAAGAAACTAAATATGGGGGAATACAGCATTTCAATATCCCAGTGTTTTAATTAATCATAGGTTTAAACTTACCCTGAATTTAATGGAGAGCATGGCTGTGATACTATTTTGTGTGAGTGTGTTTGTGTGTGCATGATGGTTGTCTTGTCCATCTTCAATTTCAAACTGCAGCAGACTCGCCACCTGCTGATCAGAAGGCCTTTGTTGATCTCCTTGGATAATTTCTTCCTCAGCTAATTTTCTCACTCTAAACTAAAATAAATGGAAATATCATCATAAACTCTTTATCCACAAGGTCAACAGTTACTAACGAGCACCAATAAAACAAATTCAATCATAACTGGAGAAGAAATATAATATAATTATTTACATATCTTTCCATGATAATTGTTTACTGTTGTTGTTATTCCCTCAAAACACCAGAAGGAGCTGTAGCGGCTCCGTGGCTATGGTCAAATTTGCAACCTGAAGTGGAAAATTTGAATCCTACCCTCTGATCAACCTGGGTCAATTGCTGTGATGTCTCCCTCAGAAAGGTACATTAATCCAATTATCTCAGCATGACTTCTTCATCTGTTGCTGTACCATAAAAGGACTAGTATTCTTCAGATAAGATGTAAGTAAAATACATGTCAAACTGTGCCAATGGAGTTATAAAATGTAGATTTCTCTCTCTGCTATTGTAAAGAAAAACCAATATATATATATATATATATATATATTGAAACAATCCTGACCACCCATCAACTTATATTCTTGTAAAGTGCATCTGCACATATCATTATGGTTGGAGATATATATAATCTCCTTGTATTGTTTACATTCCCCTCATGTTGTAAAGTTGTACTACATTTGTTTAACTAATAATAGTAACTGTAGTAAGTTATTGATATATGACTCTTGTACAAAAGAAATGTAATTTTATACAATATGTAATTCATATAAAAATGATTTGTTTAAATATTCATCATCTGGGGAAAGATTTTTGAACCCCAGTGTCACTGAGTGTGTATATGATAGGATTGAAAACTGTTTTCACTTACCTTCTATTTTGAGAGAGAAATAGGGAATTGTATCTATTTTTCTCCAGAATTAAGGTAATACTCATGTAAGTTTGTAATCTTTCTTCACCACTGTGAAGAAATTGTTCATCTTCAATGTTGAATCAGCTTATATACTTTATTGTGGAATATTTGTAGCTATGCGCAAGGTGTTTTGAAACACGCGTGTTCAACCTCTAACATTAACTTCTTTGGATTTATCATGGTCTCATTATTATATATTTATATTTTTTCCCTCATAAACCCTATGATATTACGCCAGGAGCTGTTCAAAAACTGAAATCTAAAAATAACCGGCCGTCAAAATTTTCGACTTTTGGAGATCTACAGTTTTTACCTCAACAATCGGGAATTTGCAAAAATGTAAAAAAATGGAAATATTTGATATAATACCCTAAACTAAATAAATGTTAAGGTATTAATGAATTTATATGAGTACATAAAAAAAGACATTTAAAACATGTATTCAAATTTTTTCTACGTATGGTAATTGGAGAAAATGGCCACTGATTGTGCATTAGGATTCGTATTGCTTTGATTTACTCCAAAATATTAGCACAATCTGGGTGAATAAAAAATGCAAAATGCACATTACTATGCATTGGTTCAATTTCACCGAAATGTGTTCCTAAATACTGAGTAGCAAATTAAAAATTGAGACTCTACTTAGCAACACTTTGGCAATATGGCAAAGGGTTAAGTAGTATTTATAACAATGTAGGTTGGTGCTGAAAATCGCCGAAGTAGCAGTCCCCTTCGTAAGCTGGTGATCAGTCCTATAATTGATAATTTCAAAGTAAGTAACTTGCAGCGTTTTCAGTACAACAAGCGTTTTCACTATAGTGGATTATACAAAGATTCCTAGGATTTTACTAGGATTTATAGATCTCACAGGTAGAAAGTATTATTAGTATCAGTATTTACTTTGTTGGGAAATTATTTTGTTTGTGTAGTGATAAACCCTGTTTTGTGTTTTACACATTTTCATTTCTGGTGCAATTTATCTTGGCACACTAACAGTGGGCAATTCTTTTAGCAAAGATGGCCACCGCATTTGCCAAGATGGACAAATTGCAAGGAGGGAAAATCAAAACCTACTTTCCTACTGAAATGAAGTTAACTAATCAGGGAAGAATGTTACTGGCGTACAGAAGGCCAGGAGTGTAAGTTCTGGACTTATCTAACTTTACGGATACAGAAAGGCCCAGGCCTGCGGAAATTCTACAGACAGTAGGAAAGGGACTGAAACCAGAAAATATAGAGGGTTTGCAGAACGGAGGGCGAGGGATATTCTTTATCTTCCCTCATGGAGAGAAACCCTTGTACAAAACTGGACAACTCCTTGAAGTCAAAGGGAAAGAAGCGAAAATTTACACTCCACCACCCCTAATAAAGAAAGTAGGGGAGAAATCAATTGACGTTCACATATCTGGACTTCCACTAGAAGTGCCAACTAAAGAGCTACTGGAAAAAAATAGAGCGAAAATTTGGGGTACAATCCATAGGACAGCAAATGGCCACGTACTGAGGATTTCCCAAAGTTCTTACTGGAATAAGAATAATTACCCTGTCGGAATTGGATGCCAGGAAGATAAATGCAAATTTTTATGTTATGGGCTTCCTAGTGAAAACTTGGTACAAAGGCTGCCAATATGCGAGAGAGTGTTACAAATGCGGTAACACAGGCCATCTGCAGAGAGATTGTTCGCATCAGGGAGTGACGCAAGGCCCAAAAAAGAACACATATGCAGCGGAAATCCAAAAAATGCAAGATACTGCAGCTAAAGATGTGCCGGAACCAGTGGAAACGATAGTGGATACAGAACCTGGCGAAAAAACTCAGACAAACAATCAAGACATGAATATAGAAAAGGTGGTAGAAGTTACATCCACAACCCTGACTGACAGTGTGGACTCAGGTCTGGATATTTCATCCAAAGATACAGAAGACTGGAAGGATGCAAGCCAGACGAGTTCGGCGGGAAAAAAAGAGCCAAAGCAAGAGCGAGGAAAATACAGAGAGAAAAGGAAATGAAGACCAAAGAAAGCCAACAAGTGAAAAATAAAACAAACTCTTTTGAATCTGAAGAACAAAACTCGGGGAAAGAAATTTTGGACAACTCAGATAGTATGACATCCCAAACTAATAAAACAATAGAAGAATCAGTGATAATGGATTCGCCGCCGAAAATGCAGGAAGAAGTGGAGAAAGATTCCTCAATTCCATTTCTCCCTTTAAAATGAAAGAGATCAGCCTCAACTCCGAGGACACCATCCGAACCGGAAATCATGGATCTAATCAAGGAGGCAAGGAACGAAAAGGAAAAAAGAGCAATATCTCTGACCAGAGATTCGCAAAGAAAAGAATCACAACGAAAAACCATCAGCCTGGAAGATTACAGAGCGAAAAGAATTGCCCACTGATAGAAAATTTCTAGTATTAATGAAATTTATAGATCAAAAGAAAATTAACCCTTATACATAGCCAAGATGGAGGGTTTGAACCTTCAAATATTGACTATGAATATTAATGGAATAAAAAATAAAGTAGAAAAATTAATAGCAATAGCCAAATTGTATGATATTATTTTGTTACAAGAGACACATGGGATGGCCAAAGACATAGTGAAAAAACTAGAGCAAGATTTGGATGCCATAGTTATCACTAGTAACTACCCTGCAAAAAACATAGCAGGGGTGGCGACAATTGTCCGGCGATCCGCCAAAGATTTAAACTTTGAAGATAAAACCAAAAAAAAATGAATTACAGAGAAGGTTAATACATATTGTTTTAAAGACTGGAATATATTTAATGTATATATGCCTGCTGGATGAATTAGTCCCAAGAAAATTAACTTTATTACGAATGTAAACCAATATATACAACATTTTGCAGCGGAGCCTGTTATAATAGGAGGAGATTTTAATTGGGTTTATAACGAACTTGATAAAAGCGAAAATTTGTCAGTTTCAGATAGAGCAATGCGTAAATGGGCTAAGACCTTTTTAAAAACATATAATGTAATAGATACATACAGGTGGATAAATAAAGATGTCAAAATCTATACATATATCTACGATAAAACCAAAGGCAGCAGATTAGACACCTTTTATATCTCAGAAAATCATATTTCAACAGTACAAAACTGTAAGATACTTGAGGATTCTTTGGCAGACCACAAACCCGTGCTTTTTGGAAATAAAGACAGTAAACAGAGTTAAATGGGGATTAGGGATATAGAAGTTAAAAAATACTTACCTACTAGATGCAGACTTATGTCGAGACTATAAAAATACACTTGAATAGATTTAAAGAAGGAAAACTAGGGGACATAATTAATGATTGGGAAGTGCTGAAAAAAGAAATTAAACGATTAACTAAGTACCATAGCAAAACAAAGAGTATACAGAAACATTGGCTTCATAAAACATATATAGAAATACAAAAGAAGGAAAGGCCACTTTTAGAAGAGGATGATAAAATTATAAGACAATGGGAAAGAATGGAAAAAGATAAAACAGAAGGATGTAAAATAAGGGTGGGGAAATTTGGAAATTTATATAAAAAAGGGAGGGGACTATATAGAAGGCTAGAGATTAAAAGGGGGGAACATAAGAAAATTGAAGAGATGAGAATAGGAAATATGATTTATAAGGACAAAATGAATATTTTAAGCAATATACAGCAATACTATGCAAACATTTTTAAATCACAAAATATAAATAGGGACATAGTTCTCAAATACGTTCAAAAGACGAATTATAACCAAATTTTGCCGAACCAAAGGGAAAACTGTGATGCTTTTATCACTGCTGAAGAAATTATAAATGCAATAAATGATCTAAAAAAAGGAACATCACCAGGTTCTGATGGGTTAACATCTGATTTCTACATTAATTTTAAAAGGGAAATAGTAGACATATTAGAATTACTGTATAATAATATTCTACTCTATGGAGAGATGCCTAAAACTCTAAGAGATGGTATTATTACGCTTATTTTTAAAGGAAAAGGGGATAGAATAGATATCAAAAACTGGAGACCTATTACGTTATTGAACACCGACTATAAAATCTTAAGTAAGATAATCACTAATAGAATGAGAAGATGTTTAAATAATATAATAGATTTGAACCAAATCTCTGGAGGAGTAGGGAGGAAAATTTTAAATAATACGCTATCGATTGAGGCAATCATAGAACTTTTAAAAAATAAAAATGAAAGAGGAGTTATGTACCTATTCGACCAAGAAAAGGCCTTCGATAAAATTGAACATGACTTTATTTTTACAGTTTTAAAAAAATTCGGGTTTGGGAACAATATTATAAATTGGGTTAAAGCAATATACAAATACATCACTTCTAAAATAACAATTAATGGAGCTCTCTCAAAAGAATTTATCTTACACAACTCAGTCAGGCAGGGCTGTCCCCTGTCCATGATTTTATATGTTATTGCAATCGAAGCCCTGAATATAAATATTAAAAATAACAACCACATTCAAGGGATTAAAATACTTAATATGAAGGAGGAATTAAAAACTATACTTCATGCAGACGATTGCACAAACTTTACCAGAGACGAATTCTCTTTAAAACACTTACAAGACGAATTCACTAAATTTGGAAAGGCCTCTGGCTCAGTAATTAATCATGATAAGACAGAAAATTTATTAATAGGTAACTGGAGGGGAAATCACCCTGGTCTCCCCCCAAATCTGATCAAAACTCAAGTCAAAGCACTAGGAATTTTCTTCGGGCCAAACTCTACTCACAAAAACTATCGTGAGCTGAACAAGAAATTAGATAAACAGATTGAAACTTGGAAGCATATAGAGATTAACCTAATAGACCGTGTACAGGTCGCTAAAACCTACATGTATAGCAATTTGAACTTTATCATGAACACAACTCACCTTACGGAAGCCATGGTTGGCAACCTAGAAAGAAAATTACGAGCTTTATTTGGGGAAATAGAATGCACTATCTGAAGAAAAGATTTATATGCAGACCTAAGACAAAGAGGGGATTAGACCTCCCTAATCTGAGCATAAAACAGAAAGCGACTATTTTAAACAGAATAAAAAGCTTAAATGGTGAACCCAAGTACCCTTGGGAAGCCATTAATATATACTTATATGGCTACTTATGTAATTTTAATAAAGAAATATATAAAAATAACAATCTAACTAAACTACTAGTACCACCAGGATCATATAGAAGAATTAAAGACTTAATTTATAAGTATAGAAACAATAGCATATTATGGGCTAAAGACAAAGATATTTATAAAGTTTTAACAGATACAGTTACGCATGACAAGCAAGAAATCGAACTCCGGAACCCAGGATTGAACTGGGAAATGATCTGGAGCAAATGAGAAAATCTAAAATCACCTGCCGTACAAAGTAGAATATATTCCTACTTACATGATAAATGGATGACTGGTGAAACTGCTTACATTAGACATTTAACGACCAGTCTGCCCAAGTGTAGGCTATGTAACAGAAATATCGACTCAAAAAAGCATCTAATTTTAGACTGCCCAAAAAACAATAAAGAGAGGGAAGAAATTAAAAGTGAAATTATAAAGAAACATGGGAAATTCGAAAATTCACACTTACTCTAAATTAATGAAATAAATGACAACAAAATTTATAATAAAATAATATGTTTCATTAACAATATTATGAAAACAATAAGTGAATATAAATAAGGATGTTTGTACATCCCTCATAGATAATCTACCTGTGAGATCGACCATAGGTACAAAGAGAGGGGGGGACAAAGGGGCGGCGCCAAAACTACGAGACTAACGTGGGGTAGTACGGGCCGTTCCAGATCTCCCCCCAAACACACACATCCATATCTACTCTACACTCTGTCTACTTTAACTATCTTTCCTCAAACACACACTAAAACGAGAAAGGGTCCAAAACCGGGAAGTCAATATCGATCTTAGATCACAACTGATTTCCCGAGTGAAGGATCCACTAAAGGTAAATAATAACTACGGAGAAATTTGACGTATCTAGCCAGCCCTCACAAAAACACAAATACTAGCGTACAGAACAAATAGCAAATACACATAACACACACAGGGCACCATAGATCCTTGGCAAGGATCACCAAAAATTAAATGGACTCCAAACCCAGCAAGGGAGAAGGAGTCTTTGTATTTACACACTAGAATAAGGACTGTGTTTAACCCCTAGACAAAATTTACAAAACTGAAATTTATAAAATGAACACATATAGCACATACACTTTAGAAAAAAACAAATAAACATAAAAACCCTTTAACTTTTGGCACTAGGGGGTTCCTCAGATAATGCGAATCCTGAAAGGGACCAAACCAATAATTAGTCCTATTAAAATTGCGTATCTAGTGTTTGAAACATTATGAATCTGCCATATGGTGTGCCGATTTTAGTCCAAAAGTTGAAATAAAATCGCAGTGGAACATTTTCGCGCCTTGAGAATGACGTCACTAAGTACCGTTACTACTTCCGTTATGCTGGCAGTGCATATTCCGGTGTGAATTACATGTCTGACCCACTTAATTCAAAACTCAAATTCATGCAAAGCACATCAGCTAAAATTTTCAAAAAAATCTTAAATAGTAAAATCGTTGCTCTTTCATGAAATGTATGTGTAGAGAGCGTATTTGGCCGAATAAGAGGATAAAATGCAATTTAAATATTTCATAGTGCCCTTGCTGCCTTAAAACATGCGCTAAAATTAAAATAATGCTGATACGCAAGATTTTGGTTTTTTACTTAATAAAAAAAACCAATAACTCCATGTAAGACGTTATCACCTTAACACGGCGTATGGTGCAAAAAGAGACCTGTTCTGATCTCCGGGCTTAACGTTAATTTTCAAAAGCATATTAGAGTTATCCCCTCCTTGCACATAGAGGACACTCACCAATTATTATGTACTTTTGAGAGAGTGACGTATGTATGGTGAAGTTGTTTGCATTTAAAACATGCACAGTGGAGAGAATGTTGACATACCTCTATGCTACTTTGATGTAATGTGGCTGACATTTATTTGGATACTGACTTTTTGGAAATTGTAAACGATCTTAGCACACTGCTAACTAAAATGACTGCTCCCTTGTGCTCCAAAAATCAGCCTGAATTTGTCTAAAGTACACTATCCTTAGCACCTATTAAAATAGGGAAAATTTTGCATAGTGTTAGAATTTTAAAGAAAAAGAATTTCCCCGGGTTTCTTCGCTATTTATACTGGCTATTTAAAAAGGACCTTGTATATCTTAGGTATTGTTCAAAGAACCTTTAATTCCCTTTATTTTGGTGTATGATTGATGGGTGTAATATGGGTTATAGAGCATACAGCTTGGCCTTACTCCAGATGTGCACCTTTCAAAAAAGTGCTAGCTCCACTTGGTCATTTTGACTTCCTGAACTACAGAGGTAAATTGTTTAAAAAAAAAGAGCTGATAACTTTCTTTTACATTTTATATATTTGGTAATTCATTCACTGCACTTTCAGAAGCTGGTATTGTCTAGTCTGGCAAAATTCATTTTCCCTATTTTAATAGGTGCTAAGGATAGTGTACTTTAGACAAATTCAGGCTGATTTTTGGAGCACAAGGGAGCAGTCATTTTAGTTAGCAGTGTGCTAAGATCATTCACAATTTCCAAAAGTACAATATCCAAAGAAATGTCAGCCACATTACATCAAAGTAGCATAGAGGTATGCCAACATTCTCTCCACTGTGCATGTTTAAATGCAAACAACTTCACCATACATACGTCACTCTCTCAAAAGTACATAATAACTGGTGAGCGCCCTCAATGCAAAATACAAAACTGGTGAGTGCCACTCAAACCACAGGAGTCTGCAGTTTTATCAATAAAGAACGACGAAATTTCTGACAACATGAAATCACCTTATCGGTATTATAATTTAACACAAGGAATGCAAGCGTGACCACAACCCTCCGCTCGATTAGACTTTTCTCACGCGTCTTTTATCGCTTCAGAATCGCAAGAAGACTGAAAAACTACACATATCCATTCAAAAAACAGTAACGTACCAACGCATAACTCACGGACGACCATCGCATGAATCCAATCCGGCGAATTAACCTTTATTTTCACCATTACGGTCACAAACCCTGTAAAACAGAACTCATTGCAGGAAGTAGCCCATCTCTACCACGGACTAAATAACGTCATGAAACTAATTTTACAACATAAAATGTTTAACTTGTTTTTTATTTCAGATTGTATCATTTGATAATTTTTGTATCAATTTACAGAACAGAAATATGTAGTTAAAGTTCGGATAGTACAAATAACGGTTGATGACGTCATCACATTTCAAATATTAAAGCCTAGAAGATTGAAAAATGTGCGAACTTAAACAGATAAATGGACTACGACATTAGCTTATCTTTGAAAATGATAGATAAGTGCTTTCCCAATGGAACGCACACAAGCCGGATGAGGGTGGCCTTGATTTCTGGAACCCGTGCATTATTTATCAGACTCTGTACTAACTGGGTCACAGTGGCACACACACACACACGAGAGAGAGAGAGAGAGAGAGAGAGAGATGATGCAGGTAACACAAAATACTAAAATTATCAGGATTAATGTGTATACAATGCGAGGACAGTCTGAACGCTATCAGCAACTGTATGTATGCATTCATGTATGTGCAGAGTGAGAGCATTTTTTTTTTTACAACTTTTGAAAATAGTAGTATTATAATACTGTAAATAACATTTTCATGATGCATTCATTTTTCTGAGCAAATTCAACTAATGACGGAGTCCGCATTATTAAATTTCCCTAGTATTAAAAGAGAACAGATTCTGCGCCGTGTACGGAACGATTATTAGACCCTAACGCATATTCACTGCAGGGTAGAAACTGGTAGAAATGGACTACTTCCTGCGATGAGTTCTGTTTTACAGGGTTTGTGACCGTAATAGTGAAAATAAAGGTTAATTCGCCGGATTGGATTCATGCGATGGTCGTCCGTGAGTTATGCGTTGGTACGTTACTGTTTTTTGAATGGATATGTGTAGTTTTTCAGTCTTCTTGCGATTCTGAAGCGATAAAAGACGCGTGAGAAAAGTCTAATCGAGCGGAGGGTTGTGGTCACAGTTGCATTCCTTGTGTTAAATTATAATACTGATAAGGTGATTTCATGTTGTCAGAAATTTCGTCGTTCTTTATTGATAAAACTGCAGACTACTGTGCTCAACTGTGTCTAAGACAACACACGCGAGACACTATTAACATCCGGTTCCAGACTATGCCTCTACCTTATTTACCATTGGATCTAAAATACTACAACAGGTCTGGCCCCGAACCTTCATTAGGTGCACAAAATCATTACCACTTCGGTATGTCATATGAACAAATTTAGAGAGCTATTAACTTATTTTTCTGTGCAAGCCTAATTTGGGAATTGGGATTATTTGAATTAGAGATTATGCGAAATTTTGATAAATTGAACATTTATGCTTATTTTCACATGCAATTTACTACTGATGTCATTGTTGTCATTTCAACATGCTTTAACAAACATCTGTTATACTTATCATTATGCATGTCTGCAGATATTATATTTCACCATTTTGAGAACTAAATTTTGTGAGGAAACGTATATAAACCAGGAAGTGATATAATAAACTGTTTTGACTATTTAGATTTGTTTTTGTTTTGTGCTATTATAATCTAAATATGAACTTCTGTGGTGAACACACCATTTCTTGACACTACAATACACTGGAGAGATCTAGTAACTGAAAAAGGTGTGAGCTGTCCATCTATTCCATTTTATTTGGCCTTGACCCTTGACATGTTACTATATATATATATATATATATATATATATATATATATATATATAAGAATTCTTTATTTCAGACTACATAGTCCCTACATCTAAATTAAAATACAGATATAAAGTAAAAACATTGTAAACATAAAAGAACATATATATCATGCGTACAAGTATACAGACACATCTACAACAATTAACTGTGCCCTGCATTGCTAAGAATGAAATTAAGCGGCACATTTAAAGAGTAATTTGTTCGATCTACTAATAATATGAGAATTTAAACAAATGTCATAGTTCCAAAGATTTTTCAATATACAGTTCTTACTGTTAGATATTCTTGTCATCATTGAGAATACATACTTTCTCATTACTTCATCAAAACTGAATACATTATAATTTACAAACATGTTGGAGGCACTGTTCCATCTAGGAAGACCTAATAGAAAACAAAGACTATTATTATAACCAGTAACTAGTTTTCTTTTCATACATTCACTAAAGTTTGTCCACAGAGGAGCATAACACATAGTGCAGCAATAAGATTTGAATAATCTAATTATATATATATATATATATATATATATATATATATATATATATATATATATACTACCAGACATGTCAGACAGTTTTTAAAAAAATGACCAGCATATGCTTTGAGTAATCAGATTGTGGTCATAGAATATTCCAAAATATCATTATTTCAAATTGTTTTTAATTTGTTTACAACTTGTTTCTTTGTTAGACAATCAACTGAACTCAATTTAAAGGTGACAAGATCTAGTTTATACACTTAACTTTGTTAGAAATCAATAGAGGGGTTGCCAACTAAGCTTGCTACAGCTCAACTGCTTGATGGCTGTACTCCTCACAGTCAGCTAGTTAAATGGACACTGAGAAGGGCACCCTAATCCTTTAGAACAAAAGTGTCGTAAATTTCAAATATCAGCTTCTAAGCAAAGAAATTTTTGTATTATTCTAAGGAAATTTTGTTAACTGGTAGGCTAATATATACCTAGATGAATTAATAATAAGCTCCTATACTAGTTCTACTGCACTATTCACCATGTCAAAGCATAATAATGATGAAGACTGTAACTCTTTGTGTTTTCTGAAAAAAGGGACAAGAGATTTGACATACATTACAGCAAACCAATATGTTGATAGATTTCTTACACCTCTAGAAGTAAAGTATTTCAGAGAAACACCCCATTTTGGGCCCCTCTGCTATGAGTTTCTTACAGACATATTCAACAGTGGTCACTTCAGAGGGACAGAAATGCAGGAGTTCAAGATCAGACTATGTCTTCTTGTTACTTCCAAGTTCTGTAACAAATTCTAATCATGTAAAGTGATTTGATTTTCAAATTATCGACTATGACAGTCAATTAGGAAAAACTAGACATCAATTAGAAAACCTATGATGAAAACCCCATGTTGATATAACCAATGTTACCATCTTTTCAAGAGAATGAGTGTGTAAGATTGTTCATTCTGACAGCCATACTTGAGGTCAGATCAGCACCAGTTTCATTCAGGTCCAACTAGATTTCATAACTAGTTTTCTGGTGAAAATCTCAAATTTTTATTAGTCTCCTTTTAGAAGTAATATCAACTACACTTTCAAAATGGCTGCCAAAGTGGCCATACTGGATACCAAATTGGTAACATTTTCATTTAGTACCAAGTAGACATTTTAAGAAGTCTTCTGGAGAAAACCCCATGCCAATATGACCTTCTGTCCAGGAGGAGTACTAATAATAAGACTTTCAAGATGGCTTTCATAATAAATGTCAGATGGCACCATTTTCACTTAAACCAAGTAGACATCATAATAAGTTATTTAGTGATACTCCCATGTTTAGATGATTATCTATACAGGAGGAATAGCAATAACACGATTATCAAAATGATCACTATGATGGTCATACTGGATATCTAAGCAGAAACATTTTCATTTAGGACAAATCTGACTTCATAAGAAGTCTTAGGTGAAAACCCTATGTCAATATGACTTTCCATTTATGAGGAGTAGAAATAATGTGTTACAAATGTATGGTTTTAAACTAAGAAATAGAAATGAACGAAAAACAACAAGTTTAGTAAAAATTAAACAAACAATTTATTTTCCTAAAATACAAAGTGAAAATGTAAAAAGAACTTACTGTATTGTGAATTCAATCCTAAATAGTCCTAAAAGTTCCATCACAAGTCCAAAAGTATAAAGTATTCCGAATTAATTCCAGTGGTGTTCCAAATGAATTCAACTCATGAAGGTGCTGATATACCAATACCATGGAATAGTGTTACTTTCTTGATGTGTCAAAATGATATAATTTAAAATGTCCTTGATGAATGAACAATAATCCCAAAATGTGATTTAGTCCAAAATGGATTAATATGCACTTTGTAATTCCAATTAATAATTAAAATAAATCCTATCAAATATTAAATGAAACACAGTTTAAATTGATTCCACTATGATTGATTTTAAGATATGGAATGAGTAATTCTAATATAATCAACCTTAATATAAAAAACTAAGATACAATTTGAGGATCAGGATGAGGGTCATCTTAATGGAAATTTGTACCAAACTAAAACAAAATTTGTTTCTAGAAAATGCTAAGGTCAAAATCAAGGCTTTATCTAGGGCTCAAACCTAGTAACATTCTTACCCTATATGACATCAGGCCCAACTCCAACCCTCAGTTAGGGACAAAGGTCGATTACACATTACAAATTAAATACAAGATTGTCAAGATGGCTGTCATGGTGGCCATACTGCACATCAGATCAGCATTATTTTCATTTAGGGCCAAGTAGACATCATAAGAAATAAAATTACTGGATGTCTGAGCAGTACCATTTTCATTAAGAACCACCTACATGTACTGGTAGATCATGGCAGGAACATGTCAAGTTACATGGCAATACTCCAAGTAGTTCAGGAGGAGTAGCTGTAACAGTAGACATATGATCATTGGTTCCCACACAATAGGGGCAACATGCTACCCCCCCCCCCCCCATGCACCTCTAAGCATGTTTTGGTTTACATCTGTAAAACTTCCTAGCCAACCACTACATGTTTCACACTCCAACCCAACTAATTCTGCAGGCACCCCTGCTGATGATGGACAAGACAACAGGCCATCTCATAAGCTCTTCTGGCCTATGACCAGTTGATAGTTAATAAAACCTGTCTGGCCTTTACATAATGACAAAAGGTGCAACAACAAATAAGCTATCACTCAATCAATGCTTATATTCCTTGCAATATTATCTTATTTTTTTCATTCTTATCACTATTATTTCAATGCCAATAGTGCCTAGTTTTTATCGTTCATATTCGTTGTACATTATTTAATCTGTAAAAGAGACATGTCCCAATTCTAATACCAAGATATAAACTCCAGATTTGTCATGCCACCTTCCCTTTTTCCAGATCAGAAATTCAAATGTGTTTTAATAGTTATTTCTTCTGCAATCACTGTCATCTGAGCAGATGTTCTTTAAATGGCTGATACTGTACACATAACCACATTTCAGATCAGATCTCACTGTAATAATGAACTACAATAGATCCTATAACCACAGTTCTGATTGGATCTCACAGTAGTAATTAGCCACAAATAGATCCTAAGATGTAAATGAGCAATTCTAATATAAACAACTTTAATATAAAAACCTATGGCACAATAACAGGACCAGGAAGAGGGTCAAAATTTCATTTCTAGAAAATATTCTAAGTTATAAACAAGATCAGGTATATTATTAAAACTTAAGTAAAGAACACAGCAAACATCAGGTAGACCTGGAATTCCCAAGGGAAAATCAATCTCCTGAATTCAAATTTAAGATAACATATTTACCAACAAAAAAATAATAAGTTTAAAATATAATCTACACTCATAGACAAAATTTCACTATGTAATATCTTGTTCACAAAAATGGACATTAATCAGGTAAGCCCAAACTCATACCCTCAATTTATGGACATTTTAGTCAATCACACAATGAAAATTAAATACACATAACACCAAACATTCTATGTAAAAAATTCTTTAAAAATATGTAAACAGCTCTTTTTAATGATATCAAGGTTGGGGCTGCAATGTGTGTTTACCATCAAACTTTCTATGTCAAAAATTTTTCAAAAATATTTAAACAGAACCTTTAATGATGTCATGTTTGGGGTTGCAAAGGCAACCCCATTAATGATGTCAAGGCTGGGGTTCCAACAAGAGCCCAATTTATCATGTCATGGTTGGGGTTGCAACTACAGTCCCATTAATGATGTCAAGGTTGTGGTTGCAACAACAACTCCATTAATCCTGTTAAGTTTGGGGTTGCAACAACAACCCCATTAATCACGTCAAAGTTGGGGTTGCAACAACAACCCCATTAATCATGTCAAGGTTAGGGTTGCAACAACAGCCCCATCAATCATGTCTAGGTTGGGGTTGCAACAACAACCCCATTAATCATGTCAAGGTTGGGGTTGCAACAACAGCCCCATTAATCCTGTTAAGTTTGGGGTTGCAACAACAACCCCATTAATCATGTCAAGGTTGGGGTTGCAACAACAGCCCCATTAACTCTGTTTGGGGTTGCAACAACAACCCCATTAATCATGTCAAGGTTGGGGTTGCAACAACAACCCCATTAATCATGTCAAGGTTGCAATGGTAAAACAATGTGGTTTTAATCTGCAAAATTTAAAAAAAAACCTCCATTCATTATCTTACCAGACATTAATAAACATTTTTAAGCCTTGAATCCTTCCATTTATCACTTAATAAGCTTTTGTAAGCCTGGAATCTTTCATTGTCACTTTTTCATATTAGAAAGAATGTAATTACTCTGGTTTATATAAACATAGTATGGAAGTACAATTATGTTCATTGATGCAATAAAGTAAATGAGAGTTCAGCTGAAAAAGACAAAGAGTCCCTGAAAGGAAATGTTGTTCTACTGACTGAATAGATTTGGTATACATGGCACATCTCAAGCATCTGATTAAAAGATCATCAATATAATTATATTTGTAAAAAAAATTTAACAGAATTATTCTATCATCTGGCAACTTGCTTTGTCCCATGCTTCCTTCTGAACACATGCTGAAAACAGATTTTTTTTATCAGCTATGTGATCAAAAGATATTTATTTCATTCAAAGAACTATGAACATATTGCATAGTTTCATATTAATAAACTTGATGACTTGGCATAATACATTTTTCTTTATTAAAAGGATGGGACCCATTTTAAGATTGTTAGGGAAAAAACACTCTGAAACATGAATTACCAATATGAATCGTATGCAAATTTTTATAATAAAAAATACATATTTTCAAACAAAATTCTCATTTTTTCTCTCAACCCCTGATTATATTTACAACTTTATCTGCATCTTTATTTCTTATCTCTTATTACATGTAAAAGATCAATAACTATTTATTGTGAAGATCAGTCGGTGAAAATTGGTCCTACTATGGCTACCATAGACATGAAAGTTCTGTTAGGAACTACCTGAATATGCATGGGAGAGGATTTTTTACATGCAGTGTCTTCATCAATGTAAAGTTTTATGTGTATATGTCACAAGATGTGCACTTTTAAGTTTCACAAATTTTTTTATGATATGAATAGTTCATTCATATTTCTTTTCCACTACAGTTAGCATTGTGTTTTTGCTAAACATAGAAAAAATGTACAGTTTATATATTGTCTTAAAATCATCAGATTCACATGTTTTACTCTGGGTGTAACTTGGGAATCTGGGCCCCGAGTGACCGAGCAGTCTAAAGCGCTCACCATTACGGATCACTGTCGTCACACCTCTGTCTGCGTGGGTTCGAGTCTCAGGCTCAGCCAGTGTGGATACGCGAGAAAGCTTGCCAGCAGCTTCTCATGGGTCGGTGGTTCTTTCCGGGGTTTTCCCAGGTTCTTCCTCTACCATTGATACTGGCCGCCATGTATAGCCTATCTTCTGCTGAAAAATGGCGTTAAACCCTACAACAACAACATAGTCCAAATCTACAGATACTGTGCAGAAATTTCTCTTCTTTCAGTGACCTTGACTTTTGATCTTTTGACACCAATACCAATAGCTTTCTTCCTTAAACCAAGTGCAAACCAGCCACAAAATATTGTCCAAGTGAACCCATTTATTGTGCAGAAACCAAATTGATGAACAGACAGCATAATGAACTGTGCCTTACCACAGGCATGTAATAAAAGGCTTTATTCAACTTTTCACCAAGTTATTGCTTATGGCAAAGTCCAAAGTAACTGGTCATGTGATCATTATACACACACACACACACACATGCTAAAACCCAAAATTTATATTAAAAAATGATTGGCATGTATCTCCAGAACTTTAACAGTCTGACAGGATGCTGGTCATAATGCATAATGCTACAAGGATGACTAGTGATGCTGCATTTCTAAGCTAAGTTATCTAAGAGAAAAATACAATAGAAAAAGCTGGCAAGGTATACAGTACAGTAGCCAGTAAAATCTGGGTCACACAAAGGTTGTAACACCATGGAACACAGTAGTATGGATCAATTGTATAAATGCTGTCATGAAATATTTAATTGGACAAAATTCATTTACAGCATTGCCATGATGGGAGTTAATTGCTACAGGTTCAACAAACAAACAGAATGGATAATGAGAAATTTTTAAAAAAAAACATTTTAAAGCAATCTCCTGAAACTGAAAAAAGGATCATATTGGTGTTAGTATCAGTAGCATTTTTGAAAAAATATGTTGGAACACAAGTAAAACATGGACACTGTATTCAAACTATATCACTGAACTTTAACAGGAAACAAATACTGGAATTGCTTACTTGGAATGTTTTGACACTTTAAAAGTGTTTATGCTACTAACTCATTCTCCCCAAAACGCCATGTTTACGCATCATGAGATAGTACCCTACTTCAAAATGTCAACACCAAACCAGTGGTATACTAGAGAAATGGAGAAAGATGTAGTTTTACAACAATACCAAATAATGCAGACTTTCTACTTACATTAAAAATAAAGGTACCGGTGAAACATAGTTTTCAGATTGGAGTTTTTTAAGGCCAAAACCTACTGGTTTTGGAACCCAAGCTTGTGTCCCGATTTTAAACTTTTTAACTTTAATCTAAGTAGACAGGCTCAGACTGCACACAGAAAGATAAACCTTTGCAAAAATAGGATCAGTTTAAGATGTGGGTTAAGAAGAAGGGGCTAAAATTATTGGTACAAAAAGGAAAGAACCCCTCCCCCCAAAAGAAAGTCAGGAAAAAATCCAATTTTCACACTTCTGCACATGCACTGATGAAACAACCAATCAAAAACAATGCACCTTAGCATCCAGCTAAATGAAAATCTCTTGGAAACAGATGTCTTCAGATGCAATCAGAAATAACCTAAAAATGTGTTTCCTACTCCCATTTCTGGCAAAATTTAAAAGAATCTCCTGGGGATGATGAGTTGGTATATTTTGATGATGTTATTGAATTTGAATATTCCTTGCTTATTTGATCATATATCAATTGTCACTGCACAGAAATTATAAAACTATCCATTCCCTGATAATTCCCAAAAAAATTCTGAAAAATCAATTAATTCAGTATGTCAGCACGCCACACTTAAGCATCATGAAATACTACCCTACTTCTGAGTTCTGTTATATAAATATCATTTGTGATACACCAAAGCAGCACGTAATATTACAGAGTTCTAAGATGTACTAATGTAGGCTTTCCCTATTCACATTAAAAAATAACAGCAGAAAAAACACAAGTTTTGAGACCCAATTTTTTAGGCTAAAAACTACTGATTTTGGAACTAGAGTTTGGATCCAGATTTGAGAATTTGACTTTAGGTGTAAGGCAGACGGGTCTGAAGTGCACACATACAGATCAACCTTTGAAAAAGGAAGGATAAGTCTGAGATTCGGAGTGAAAATGGTCAAGGACATGTAAACTGCATGTCCAATAAGCAAAAAAAATTCAGGTTCTTCTTTCTGCACATTTGCGAACAAAATAGCCAATCAAAAACATTCTTTTATACACCTAAGCAACTGGCTAAATGAAAACTATTGGAAACAGATGTGTTTGGAGCAATCAGAAGTAACCCCCAAAATGCGTTTCCTACCCCAATTTCAGGCATAAAATGAAAGGAATCTCCATGGGGACAATATGTTAATAAGAAAGACAAAACCTGAATGGTTCATGAAAAGAATCTCCATGGGAACAATAACTTAACAAGAAAGACATAACCATAATGGTTCATGAAAAGAATCTCCATGGAAACAATAACTTAATAAGACATAACCTGAATGGTTCATGAAATGAATTTCAATGGGGACAATAACTTACAAAGAAAGACGTAACCTGATGGTTCATGAAAAGAATCTCCATGGGGACAATAAGTTAATGAAAAAGACATAATCTGTTGGTTCATGAAAAGAATCTCCATGGGGACAATAACTTAATGAGAAAGACATAACCTGATTCATTCAAATGTTAGAAATACTTTGAAAGTTTAATAATCTCATGCAGGACATTAAAACTGAACAACATTCACTGATGGCATCTGTCAACCAATACATATGAGAGATTCCAATGGATTAAGGACCAACTGAACTGCCAGCTACATGTAAATCATTGCACAATGGCACATACACTGGCATCAGAGTGGGCTAGTAATATTATGTTCAACATTCAAATATAAGCTTGCCCAATCATGTTAAGGGTACATATATGTATTTAGAATTTACTATACAATATATACAGTATATGTTTGTATGGATGTAAGTAGTTTCAATCATTTGAGATAAAGTTATGGTTAATTTGCCTTAACATAGAGGTTTTCTGATGGGAAAGTTTTAAAAGCACCCATGCAAAGTCAAAGTCCTTAACTGTTTCTTAGATCAAGCATATGAAGGTAACATTTACAAGCTGATCCATACACAATGGAGCCATAGTCAATTTTAAATCTTAGTAAAGTCCTGTATTACCACAGCAAGTCTTCTCATCTGCTCCACAATGATGTTTGCCATGGTTACTTTTAGATCCAAGGCTTTATGACAAATGTATCTAATATACAGAAGGGAAGTTAGTTTACTGTAGAAAATAAACCAATAATTCCGCAGGACATTAGAGAGAGGTGGGTTTAAGGGCATTAAACAATAGCGACGGGTAAGTATTGCAAAATTAAAATTAGTTTTACCAAAAAAACTACATTTTAATAGCAGTAATTACTTATCTGTCGCTATTGTGTAGCTGAATTTGTCAGGTGGATAATCTGATGCTCTCATCATAACTGGTCAAAAACAGGAAATGGAATTTACTCACCATAATGGGAGAGGTCCATTAAATAGAATATTGGTGTCTGTCTGGACCACATGTTGCCACAACAACACGTCAAAGAGAAAAAAATTCCTGTGCTTGTTGTGTGGTGCACCACCTCCCAAACGGAATGGAGCAAGACACTACTCAGGGCACGAGGTAAGCACTACACCACCTCTTTTTCAGGGAGGGAGTACACACTGCTTGAACATGAAGAGTTACCAGTATTTCTATTCAGGGGAAAGGGATTGACTCCTAAAATATTCAGTCCCTGTTTTTGAAGGGGTCACACAGGCTAATGAAGCTGATAACAAACATAGGTAACATGGGAGAAGAAAAGCTGCATGACAATGTCCAATGCTGCCATCATGATCTCCTCCAAGGAGGAGTGATTGAGGTAGACCAATGAGGCAACAATGGTTAAAATTTCATGAGTTCTAAAAAATCTCAGTTGACAATGGAGAGAAACAGATTTGTAATCTCTGACCCAGACACTATTCTCTAGACAAAGTGTTAAACAGAAACCTGGCTCAAAAAATATGAGCCCTATCCTAGTTTTTAACTTTGACCCAGATGATATTCCCTGATCAGAATATCAAATGATTCCCTGTAAATTTTACTACAATTCATAAGAACCTTTTTTATAAAGGATAAACATCATAAGTGTAAATTCGTGACTACAGGACCAACAAGTGTTAAGATATTATCAAAGATCATTCAAGCATATCAAGTACACCAGTTCAAGGGAATAAATAGTTGTTTGTCAAATACTTCCATGTACATGCATGACCATGACCAGGGGATGTAGAGTCTCAAAGACAAATAAGTAGATATGTGCTCACAAATATTGTCATTATTTTGAACTCATCTCCACATATTCCCTGTAATCATTATAACTAACATCCCTGAAAAGAACATTACCATATAGTTATAAATAAAAACTTGCTATATAATTTGAATCGGACCTAAGTACCAACTTATAAAACTGCAAGACCCCAAAACTCCACCATGAGTCAAAATGTGATACATTACTGGATAAAACATGGATATACTGAAAATTAGCAATATTCCTATGAAAATCCCCCTTGCCCAAATGAAAAATGGAGATACTGGCTGCATAAAGACGACTGGAATATTGTGAAATCAGAGAGTACTCCATTCTGAGGCTGCCCACAGAAGGAGGTTTCAAACCTCCATGTATAAAGAAGGTGCATGTGTACCTCCTTATTTCCTAAAGCATGCTACTATGTACATGTTAGAGGGAACCATCACAAAACAACTCCTTGCTTTATTCACCCTCTTTTCCAATCTGTTTATGTGAAGACTAGCATCTGCCCAGGATCATGAGCTCTGAAGATCTACCCCCTGTGACTTCATGTTAGCAGCCAGCCAAATCTGATGCATCAGTGTACAGATGGCCCACCAACTAATTGTGATGAAAACTGGATCCTATGGAAATCCCAACTGACAGTGCATCCCTATGCGGTCTCCAGTTTGCCAAAAGAGAAACTTGAGGGCTCAAGTGACATCTTCCAAGAGCAATGGTTCCCATCCCCTTTTTGCTGCAATCCTAAATTGGTAACCAACAGGACCTTTTAACCCTCAGGCTACTTTTCAGCACTAAAAAAGCAAAAAAAGTATTTTGTTCAAATGACACTTGAAGACTACCAAAGATCTCCTGTGACCCTGATTTGGGTCGTGACCTTTGGTTGGGAACCAGTGTCGTAGTGAACCAGGCCCACCTCAGATTTCAAGGTCTCCAGGAAGGATAGGATAGTTCTGGCCTAAGTGAATAACTGCCAAAAAGAGCCAGGATTCTCACTATCCTTTACAGTGGAATACAAACTAGCCCTAAAGTGGTGAGGAAGTTTATCCCAACATAAACATTTTCACTGCACCAGTATGTCAGTAGTTTCCACCAGTAACCCGGGTAATAAAACATGAAACGGGTATCAATTTTTAAAAAAAAAAAAAAGTTTTCCAAGTTAAGATCGAGACACATAATAACGATTACAGTTCGAAGCTCGCGTCGTGTGCGGATTTGTTCATCATCACAGGGGCTTGTATGTTTGCTTGCAATTTACTTGTCATACATGTAGCCCACCACGTCGGCCAATTTTGCGCGTCGGGTTATTCTGCGCAACGACACGACATTCCTGTAAACATTGGATCACGTGTTGTTTTTGGTCGAATAGCCATTTTGTATGAAGAAAGAACGATCGTCCTTTTATTAAGGAAGTGATATTCATAAAGTGTACAAAAATATCCCACATTTTTACCCTAATTGCATATAAAAATGTGATTTCTAAATGTCAACATGAAGATCCACTCCAAGACCGTCTTGAACTTGTAACCCAGAAAATCCTGTTTACTATGTATCTTTTAGAATCATAAAATAAATACATTATATAAAAGATGGAAATATATACCTTAAAACAATACTGCATTCTAATCTAAGTGTCCAATTTTGCAAGAAGTTGTCCCACATGTAGTTTTATCGTCTGCTATACAACATGTCAACTTGCCGCTAGAACGGGATTCTCAAGAAATTCTCCGGCGTGTAGTCTGTTTCTAAAGTCTTTAGTAATTGTTTATCCCATAAACGAGAAGTTGTAAACACATCACATCCTATTTATTGTTGGTTCTCTTCAACATAATAGCTTATATTTTTATAGAATGCTGAACTTGACTAATTTTTTTTTTACCTGATCAGTTTAGTTTGCTTAATATCACTTGCCATTTATTGGTATTGTTACTTTTGAATTTTGTACAACCAGCTATAAACCTGACCTAATTACTGCATTTCAATCCAAGTTTCCAATTCTTGCAAAATTCATAATATAATGAAAGAATTTTGAACTTTAAGCTAAAAAAGTATGTATTTGTAAAACATTTCCATACTCTCCCATTCTGCCCCCCCCCCCCCTTAAAGTTCAAACCTTTAGGATAGGTAACTGATGGTAGGTAACTTTACTGGCCCTCAGGCGAATGTCAGTTGTGTATGTGCTTTTGTCATGCCCATAAGTATGGCTGGGTTGGTATTATATGACAGAACCCTGGCCACAATACAAATTCCATGTGTTGGCATGATATATATTCATACAACTATCACTGACCTAAGAATCATATGTCAAGCTTAGGAAATCAGGTTATTTACATGTATTTATGTACTTTTTGATAGTATCACAGTAGTCATGTGCTTCTATAAAGGTATGAGGATAATAACCGCTTTACCTCTTTTAAACTTACTAAATATGGTTTGGGCTCAATGCCCTAAACTAGCTTCAAGTGAAAAGGTCATTCTTGTAATGAAGTAAAGATAACATCAAAGTTAGCAAATACTATCATCTAAACTTGGAAACGGTATAATATTTCAGTCTGCTATCTTCACGTGTTTCATTTAGCCACTCAAGCTGGTTGTTATTGTTGTAGGTTTTAATGTCATTTTTCAGCACAAGATAGGCTATACATAGCGGCCAGTATAAATGGTGGAGGAAGAACCCAGGAAAACCCCGAAAAAAAAACCCCGACCCACAAGAAGCTACTGGCAAGCTTTCTCATGTACCCACAATGGCCGAGCCCAAGACTCGAACCCACGCAGACAGAGGTAAGATGGCAGTTATCTGTAACGGTGAGCGCTTTAGACCACTCGGCCATTCGGGGCCCCCCTCAAGCTGGTAAATAAACTGCAAACTGGCTACAATAGTACTTCCAGTACCCATCATGATATATTGATTACAGGCCACAGTGGTACTTCCAGTACTCGTCATGATATATTTATTACAGGCCACAGTGGTACTTCCAATACACATCATGATATATTGATTATAGGCCACAGGGGTACTTCCAATACCCATCATGATATATTGATTACAGGCCACAGTGGTACTTCCAATACTTACCATGATATATGTATTACAGGCCACAGTGGTACTTCCAGTACCCATCATGATATATTGATTACAGGCACAGTGGTACTTCCAATATTCATCATGATATATTACAGACTACAGTGGTACTTCCAATACCCATCATGATATAATGATTACAGGCCACAGTGGTACTTCATTACCAGACGGGCATTGAGGTGGAACCCTCAAGGCAAACGGAGAAGGGGTCAACCAAGAAACACCTGGCGACGTGACCTTGAGGCGGACATCACTAAATTGGGTCACACCTAGAGCCAGCTCGAGAGAACGGCACAAGACAGAAGTCTCTGGCTATCTTTTCTCAGCAGCCTATACCCCGGCAGGAGTGACGGGCATAACTAACTAACTAACAGTGGTACTTCCAATACTCAACATGATATATGTATTACAGGCCACAGTGGTATTTCCAATACTCATCATGATATATGTATTACAGGCCACAGTGGTACTTCCAATACCCATCATGATATATTGATTACAGGCCACAGTGGTACTTCCAGTACTCATCTTGATATATTACAGGCTACAGTGGTACTTCCAATACCCATCATGATATATGTATTACAGGCCACAGTGGTACTTCCAATACTCATCATGCTATATGTATTACAGGCCACAGTGGTACTTCCAATACTCATCATGCTATATGTATTACAGGCCACAGTGGTACTGTACTTCCAATACTCATCATGATGTATGTATTACAGGCCACAGTGATACTTCCAATACTCGTCATGATATATTACAGACTACAGTGGTATTTCCAATACCCATCATGATATATTGATTACAGGCCACAGTGGTACTTCCAATACTCATCATGATATGTGTATTACAGGCCACAGTGGTATTTCCAATACCCATCATGATATATTGATTACAGGCCACAGTGGTACTTCCAGTACTCATCTTGATGTATTACAGGCTACAGTGGTACTTCCAATACCCATCATGATTTATTTATTACAGGCCACAGTGGTACTTCCAATACTCATCATGATATATGTATTACAGGCCACAGTGGTACTTCCAATACCCATCATGATATATTGATTACAGACCACAATGGTACTTCCAGTACTCATCATGATATATTACAGGCTACAGTGGTCCTTCCAATACTCATCATGATATATTTATTACAGGCCACAGTGGTACTTCCAATACTCATCATGATATATTACAGACTACAGTGGTACTTCCAATACCCATCATGATATATTACAGGCTACAGTGGTACTTCCAATACCCATCATGATATATTTATTACAGGCTACATTGGTACTTCCAATACCCATCATGATATATTGATTACAGGCCACAGTGGTACTTCCAATACTCATCATGATATATGTATTACAGGCCACAGTGGTACTGTACTTCCAATACTCATCATGATATATGTATTACAGGCTACAGTGGTACTGTACTTCCAATACTCATCATGATATATGTATTACAGGCCACAGTGGTACTTCCAATACTCATCATGATATATTACAGACTACAGTCGTACTTCCAATACCCATCATGATATATTACAGGCTAAAGTGGTACTTCCAATACCCATCATGATATATTTATTACAGGCTACATTGGTACTTCCAATACTCATCATGATATATTTATTACAGGCCATAGTGGTACTTCCAATACTCGTCATGATATATTACAGGCTACAGTGGTACTTACAAAAGACATGTTTTTTTGTTTGTGATTTGGATTTTTAACGTAGCTTTAAAAAAAATTCAGTCATATTGCTGCGATGTCTGCAGTGTGACAGTTTATAGTGATATCTATCACTGGGGCATCATGCCGCAGATATGTAGCATGATGTCCCACCCAGTCACATTATCCTGACACCAGGCCAACCAGTCCTAACACTAACCTCTTAATGCTGAGCGCCAAGTGAGGGAGCTGTTAGTACATGTACCATTTTTATAAGTCTTTGGTTATGACTTGGCTGGGGATCGAACCCACGACCTCCCGCATCCGAGGCGGACGCTCTAACCACTAGGCCACCGGAGTGGTCTCCAAAGAACATCGTGAGGCATATATGCCTTATATATATATAATATACCATATATATATATATATATATATATATATATATATATATATACTATATAACTCTATATATATATATATATATATATAGGTTTTAGTGGTACTTCCAATACACATTATGATAAATTACATCTTTACTCTTTAACTTCAGCATTATATTCAGAGCTAATAAGAATTAAATGAATTAGATATTTTGCTCCTGGTTTGGAACTAAAGAACTTTTTTAAAAATTTGACGGTGTATTTTATGAACACTGCAAAACACAAAATTAAGATGCAAAAGGTTAATCATGTCTTTTATAGTGCATAAAATGGCTTAGCAAGAAAGACTAGTTCAGAACACATGTATATTTTCTTTTTACTTTTATTTGTTGACATATAGCCACTAATGTACTTAAGGTGCTATACACACATGCACATACATACATATATATAGGCCATACATACAAATTGGTCATCCAGCAGTTGTCCGAATAGCATCATTTATATTGATCATATGCACCATAATAAAATATGGACTGTGCTAAATGAGAGGATCACCGACAACTTTGGACTGAATTAAATTTTTTAAATTCAAATATTTTGCATAATTTAAATATATTTTAAAAAAAATTCCTGCTGCGTTTTTTAACAATCCAGATATTCTCATTATCGAAAAGCTCTGCAATTACAAGCAGTTCAGTTAAAATAAGTAAACTTTTAATATAAATGTGTGTGTGTGTGTGTGTGTGTGTGTGTGTGAGTAAAGAGGTAGAGCTCTCCGTATACCAACTGTTCAATTAAAGCACAAACCTTTTGTTCATACGTGTAACAATGAAAGACCATTTGCCACTTATAAAAGTTTATACATTTGGAAATATATATATGTCAAAAAGTTACTATTTCTTACATTTTGTTTAGCGCATAAAATTACGCTCTGCTCTGATGATGTGATATTATGAATGTATAATCTAGAAATGTTGCATATATATTCCATAAGTTTGAAAACAATGTATCAATGTTTGTTTGGTTTCTTCTTTTTTTTTTTTGTTTGTTTGTTTTTGTTTTTGGTTTTTTCTGTATTATGTATTAGTGATTTTATTAACCTTTTCTGATTCTGATGTGTTAATCAGTAACAAAGTTAAGAAAAAAGGAGAGAAAATGTATGTGTTTATTTCAAAGTCTGTTTTGCAAACAAATTGTGATTTTGAATGACAGTTTAGAACATAAAAGAATGCATTATGTTCATTAAAGCAGCACTGGTTGATTATATTTATACGTCGATAATAACGGCAGCACAAGTAGTACTCCGTGCATTGCTTCATTCATGGTCGGGAAACCAAAACTGCGAAATAGTGGATAAAGTGTGGCAAACAATGTGCAAAATGATGTACATAGTCCGTTCGTTTTGTGACCCTACAAAAATCAAGGTTTGTGAAAATTTGACAGTGGGGTAACATGTCTTTCATGTTCTAACGAGTACCCGGTTACCCGTTAAACGGTGCAACGGGTACCCGGGTGAAGTTTTCCATGGTTTTTTACAGCCCTAGATATGAACCCCCACGGTGTTATCAATGTAGGTTTCTTCTCTTATCAAAGGACAACTAGGAGGTACTTCTGCTTCCTCTCCGTTGCTGTTGGGCTCCTCAGTCAAAACTGTAACAACCACGGGTGTTTCCCTTTCACAATAACGCTTAAGTAAGTTGATATGATACAGTTTCTCTTTGTCTCCTACCCTAATACAGTAGTTCTGTCAAGTTCTTATTCTCCGTGACAATGAATGGTTGGAGTTTGTTGTGCTCAGATGGTAACAACAGCAACACTTGTTACCCATCTTGAACTGTTGTTCTTTTGTCTTTCTACTGTAATATTTGGCTTGAAGTCCCCGTGCATCTTGGAGATTCTTCTGGGCCAAGTTACAAACTTCCTCCAGCTTTTTGCAGAGATCAACAACATACTGATATGTAGTACCGATAAGGAGATTTTGTGTTGTCAGAGATTTCATTGTACTTTATTGACAAAACGTCAGACTCCTGTGGTTGTACGTACTTCATCAAATGCCTGTTCATCCATCCATAACTGTTTCAACACAACAATAGGCCCCTTTCCTGCTCCCCATAAACTAATTTGAAAAGTGAAAATCCTAAACTAGCCTGTGCTACTTCGTAGTATGCAAAAGAGTATTGCGGGGAGGTATTGTTCCCAATCCTTGGTTTGACCTTCACAAAGCTTTCTCAGCGCTTGCTTCAGGGTCCTATTAAAATGCTCTTTAGACCACTGCATTGAGGATGATACAGGGTAGTAGTCAGGTGTCCAACTGACAGTAACAGGTTTTCCTTGTCCATCAACTGGCTCACAAACTGCATCCCATGGTAAGTTAGTATCTTTTCAGGAACACTGACTCTCGGCCTCACTCATAACAAGGCCACAGCCACTGTAACTGAGTCCATGTTTTATAATACAACGGCTTCTGGGTATCAGGAGCGTAATCAACTATCATTAATACATAACAATTTCCGTTCTCCGACGCAGCTTTATTTGACCAATTAGTTTCATCTCCACCCTCAAGAAAGGCTGATCAACCAATGGGGTGGTTCCTGATGGCACTGGGCATTGAGAGGTCTTAGGTGCCACCCGCTGACACTTTTCACAACATATAAATCCTCCACACATCCCCATACACGCTTGGCCAATAAAACTCCCTCACCAGCCTATGTCTGGTCTTTGCCACACTCATGTAGCTATCAAGTAGACCCTCTAAACTTTTGGCACAATAACCTGTTAAAATGTATCTGACACTTTCCTGGCATAAAGGTACAAGATACCCAGTTGAAATAAAAACTTCACTTTGCCATCTGGCATTTTCCGTAGGGACCCAATGTTTGCATACCTGCGTACCTCGTTGAGAGACAAACCTTCCTATTGAAGTTTTCCCAACTTCCCAAACAATACTTTCTACAATCCTTAAGGATATGGCCTGGCTCGCTTCAGCCATAGCAGAGGAAATCTTCTTGATGCCCGAGGGTACCCTTACCTGCCCCCTGGGTGTTCCCTGTCCCATGGAAATTATCATGGCTGGGATTACTGGTTCTGGCCTACCACATCCCTGACTATTCCATCTTTGGGGTGCCCCCTTTGTGGCTTTCTTAGGTTTCCTGATGGCAGGTCAATTCCTGCCACCCCAAGCAGTTGGACGCGAGTGAGCACTCTTGTATGTCTTGTCCATCATGCTGGTATCTTTCAAGGTCAATAATTCACACCCCGCTAAGAAAATGATTGAATCTTTCTGATATGTACTTAAAATGTGCTTTCAACATCTCTTCATATGTGCCTTCATATGTTAGCGCCGTACCGATCATTTGTATCCACTTATCGACAAGTACCCATATATGTGTATAAATCTGTATATGCGTTTCTGTAGTTCTTTTTTTTATAACTCTCTAAAGAGGTTTTGGAAACTTTCATCCAACAGCTCATAGTGCTGTAGCAGTGCCTTCTTCAGGGCGTCATAGTCATCTGCATCATTCGGCATCACATTGTGGTAGACATCTTTTGTGACTCCCTGCTGAGATACTGATAGCCCACTGGTCTTTGGATATCTAATGAACTAGTGCCTACCTTTCAAACTGCATACAAAGTTTTCAATGATTTCATCCTTGTCATCGATCATGGGCATGGTGATCTGTATTGGTCGTCTGTCTTTAGAACACTTACTTGTGGAGCCTGAACGTTCATTCAGGTCTTCACCCCCCTTGAACTTGGCTTTGATCCTGAGCCTCTCGATCGCTAATAATGTTCATGTTCCCTTGCTCTTTCCTCACTTTGCAACCTGGTTAACTCGAGCTCTTTCTCCTTTTCTCTTTCCCTTTTGCTCTGCTGCTTGTCTTGCTCTCTCTTTTTCTTGCTTCACTGCATTTCTGCTTGCTGTTCTTTGTGGCCTCTAAAATTTCACTCCACATATTAGGCTAACTGGGCCCCTTGGTAACATAACTCGTACTTACCAACCAACTTAAATTCCCAAATGAACTGATGGTCTGTCGTCATCCTGGTCTACTTGTATGGTGTCACAAGAACTAAGTTCTCTACCCAATCTAGTTTTATTGCCCTACTCAGAATAGCTCCACATGTGTGTACCTACTCTGTACGGCCTTATCTATGTACTCACTTAAACCAGACTATCTCTTGCACAAACAATAAACAGGATGAACAAGCCTGAATTGTTCCTCAAAATTCAGCTTAAAGCTTACACACCAAACAAGGTACAATTACTGTTGGGTGATAACCTAATTAACCCTTTTTACAAGAGAATACTAAGGTAATTTCCTCTGAATTTCACAAATTCAGAATATGACCCATCCTCCCCGATGTACCAAATAACAGCAAAGGCACATCTCAATCCTATACAATGTTATCATCATAACATGAAAGAAATGGATGGCAAGAAAATTGCTTGCACTGAATATATAAAATATACAGGTCACTCCAATCGATATTTCTTAACAAGCAAAACAGAAAGTATCACTTTCTGGTTACATTCTATACTACATTTGCTCAGATTGTTCTCTTGAATAAAATGTTCAGATCCCAGAAAGAATGACCCACTATGTCAGAACGTGGGGTGATATGATCCTCCACCTCTGTGGTGCTTTGGTTATCGTGATCTTGATGATCTACCAGGGTATTATTGTCCGGATTGAGCAAACCATAAAATAAAGAATGAAATTAATGGATGGAATAAGAGAGATCTGAGCAACAATATAGAATAGAACAACATGAGCCCCCATATATAAAATATAAAAATCTAGTCAAACCAACATGAACAAATTGAAATTGAACATGACATTTGAATAATATGCTTTCTGTTTGAAACAGAATTACAAAATTTATGCAGAATGCAATTAGCCATTCTGTTATATCAATAAAACAAATTTCATCATAAGATCAAGTTACTGACTGAACTCAAATTGACGGCATGTCAGCATGACCTGATTACTTACGGTTCTTTCCAAAGAACGGTTGGTGACAGGCCAGCATTGCTTATTTCTCCTCTCTCTCTCTCTCTCTCTCTCTCTCTCTCTCTCCAACCTCTTTTGGTCATCAACCATAACTTGATGTAGTCTGCACTTCTTACTACTCTGTAGCACTAGTATGGAGCTATTTTTCCCTTTGTGCTTCTTTAAGATGTACTCTTTCCATACAGCCAAATCTCTCTTTCCATGTCCCTCAACTTTTTCCAGACCTCATGCCTTGGACAATTTATTTAACTTGAGAAATTAGTAGTTTTTAATTTCCTCTGAGTCCCTCTGACTTCCCTTTCGGAGGAGAAACTTGGACTGCCGAATTTCACAAGAAAGTTACTTGAAACCTTGAATTTCATCTTGGAACATAAACCCCCTCCTTTTTGCTTTGCCAGTCAGGATTAACTTTCTCTAAGTGCCAAAAATCTAACGCATCCATCGAAGCTAGAATACTTCTCTCTATTCCGCCTATATTAATAGGTAATCCGGAAAATATTATTTATGACACCTATTTCAAATGGACCACGATTTCCCAAAATTTGTCTCCGGCTTGTCTCAACTTTGTCATTTCCTCTACTTGACCCTACATTGACATCTATGCATGACCATTATCCTAGCAGGTCCTAATTAAAATCCAACCATGCCCCCAAAATAAAGCATATCATATAATTCACAGGCAGAAATTTATTGCGAGCCTCACATATGTCAAAGTTAATAGTTACATGTCACACTGACCATGACAGAATCTACTGTGAAAATATCTACAAAATTTTGCACTGTTAGAATGATTGCAATTAGCAGTGCTTTTAATCAGCCTTTTCTTGAGGACAATATTTTTATTATTGCATAGATTTCAGGAGAGCCTGTTTTTCTTCTGCTGTGATGTTAAGGTAATATCTTGTTTCTTGTTTTAAAATTATAAAATTTAACTTTGATAATTTTACAAGTTTACAGATTATGCTTCAAGATGTTTATTGTTGTTGTTTGGCACCATCCATGTACATTTTTGTCAAAAATTGCAAACTACTTCGTCGTCGAAAGAGTCTGTCTCTCCATCCAGTTTTGTTGAATGATGAAAAAATGTATTTCAACTTAATACATTGAAAAGAGTTTTACAAGTCCTTATGAACCTAACTAAAGTTAATTTCCAGAAACAGAAGAACTAAAGCAATTAACCCCTTGTTTAAGACATTGATATGAGAACTAAAGCAATTAACCCCTTGTTTAAGACAATGATATGAGAACTATTAAGAGGAAAAATAGAAAGATTTATAACAAGTCAGAAACATGAAGATAAGTATATTTTTTAAATAAAATTATTGTTACAATTTGTTAAACTAGCAAATAATCTCAGAGTTTTGAAAATTTCTGCCTGGGTGTTGTTTTGTCTATTGTTTCTCCTGTGCTATCTATTCTGTAGAGATGGGTACCACAAAAAATTTTGTACTGCAGCAAACAATGGTATTTCTGAACAACCTGAATAATTCATGAAGTGTTTAAGAACAGTTTGTGACATGATGTTCATGAACAGTTCATGCATTCAAAATTTTATGAATCATCTATTTTCAGTTCATGCATGTTTATGAATTGTTCATGAACCTTTTCATGGACTTTAATGAATGGTTCATGAACCCAGTTCTAGAATAATTATTGGACAGTTCATGCCAGTTCATGAATTGTTCATGATCATTTCAAAGGGGTTCATGAGCTCAGCCAATCAGATGCAAGATTACTGCATTAGCATGTGGGTCAGTGTTACTGGCGATTGATCCTCTAAAGTATTCACAAATTCAACCAATGAGATGCAAAATCATCAGCTGGTCATCAAGCACATTACAAAACATGGAGAAATAAATTAACCAAAATGATCAATGGGGCAAAGAAGAATTACCATCAGTATGCTTGAGCAAAAAAGTGCAATAAGACTTCTGTGTAAAGTTTTTAAAAACTAGGTGCAGGTAAATATTTCACAAGATCATCAAAAATCCAACAACATGGCCAGATTATTGGTTTGGATGTTGAAATAGCAAATAGTTTAAATCAATTTGTTGACATTATAGTTTCCATAATTACAGAAGCCTTGGTAAATTCTAATCATGATGAACTAAGAAATTTCTGTTCAGAAAAATTTCTAGCCGACAAAGTTTTTTTTATCTGTACAGTATAAAATGAAAAAATTAAATTTCTGCAGTCAACTGTGGCAACAAAATCAACAGATCAAGATAATATTGGAAAATGTAGTTCTGACCTGTCAATCAAACTGAGCACATTGAGCAATCAAAAGTAGGTATCGATTTCAGAACAATGGTTCGCCATTGTGCTTGGGACAAATGCGATGCAGGCTGTCAATATTATGAAAGGATTCAAGAGGGATTTTTTTGAAAATTTTAAATACAATCTTATGCTAATTGTATGCTTATGTTCAATTTGTATATCTTGTTGGAGCAATAATATTACATGCAGTAGAGAAACTTTCTGTGTATGTGTTTATTTTTGTACTTTTATTATCTTGGTTTGTTTTTCTTTTAAAAATTGAATTTTGGAATCCTGCATCATGCTTCATTAGTGCTGATTTTATTAAAATTTTCAAAATTGAGCATTTACTTGTAACTGGTGTCAAGTTGACCGACTACCACCCTAAACTTTTTGTGAGGAAATAGTCAGAATTTTTCCATCATTACGGATGTGATTTCAATTTTCTTGCTGGCTAAAGGTTACGTAAGATTTATGACAGTTGACTGAAGGCTTTGGGAGACCCACAGTGGATGGCCAGCTGTGTGTTTATTCAGTAATTAGACGGGTGAGTCGGCTAGTCACTTCAAAGGGATTTAAACTCCTTGTTTCGCTACGATGACCAGATTTTTGTGTTCACAGATACGTGTAAAAAGTTGTTTGTGGCAAGCATCAAACATCAAAGTAGGCATACCAACCAATCGGAATCAGAGAAATTTAAAAGCCTACCAGTAGGAGGAGCTAATGTCTCAGACAGACAAGATGACAATGAAACATCTAGCCAGCACCTGGGTGAAATTAATCAGTGGTTCCTGACTGTTTGAAAGGAGTGGAGGATATAAGAATTTTAAAAGTATTCTAGGGGATCAGGCTGTACAGGAAGTACAACATCAGCTCAAACCTGGTGCAGGTTGTTGAGCACCTCTATGACAAAGCCACCAGTGCTGTTCTCATCAGCAGAGGAGATTGGTTTCAAACAATAGTTGGAGTCAGACAGGGATGTATACTGTCACCTACACTCTTCAGCATTTTCCTGGAAAGGATCATACAGGATGCCTTGCATGACCACAAGGGCACTGTCAGCATCAGAGGAAGAACAATCACCAACCTTTGCTTCACATATGATATTGATGGTTTAGCAGGAGATGAAAAAGAACTGGCTGACTTGGTCGAGCGCTTCGACACAACCTCCACCGCATACGGTATGGAAATTAGCACCAAAAAAAAAAAACTGATGATAAACAACACCAATGGCATCAGTGCAGAAATAAAGGTCAGCGGACAGAAGCTGGAAAGAGTCACAAGCTTCAAGTACTTGCGATCAATTATCACAGATGAGGGCTCCAAACTAAAACTACTTTGCAGGATTGCCCAGACAACAGCAGCAATAACAAGGTTGAGACCAATATGGAAAGATACCAACATTGCTTTTGGTTCCAAAATAAGGCAGATACGCTCGATTGTCATATCCATCTTTCTGTATGCTTGTGAAACATGGATGCTCACATCAGATCTACAAAGAAGGATTCAAACCTTCGAAATGAGATGCTACTCCAAGATCTTGGGCATCTCATACATTGACCATGTAACCAATGAAGAAGTCCACAACAGGATCCAACAAGCCATCGGATATTTTAAAGACCTCTTGACCACTGTAAAAAAGTGCGCAAACTGAAATGGTACAGTCATGTCTCAAGATCATCTGGACTGGCAAAAACAATCTTGCAAGGCACAGTGCGAGGGTGCAGAAGAAGAGGCAGACAGAAAAAGAGGTGGGAAGACAACATTAAGGAGTGGACAGGCATGGGATTTGGAGATTCCCAAAGGGCAATAGAGAACAGGCAAAGATGGAGAGAATTGGTTGTAAAGTCAACTGTGGTGCCCCAACGACCTCTAGGGTTTAAGGGATTGATGATGATGATGATGAGGGAAATAGACACCTCTGAACCAGAGACTCATAAAATAGGGAAAGAGGAATTGAACTGGGAAAGAAATAAAAAGCTTCTACTGGTAGGAAATATCTCAGCCAAATATTTGTTTTGATTTGTGTAAATAGGAATTTGTTAGATTGTGTATTATAATATATAGCTATTTTATTAGGACATGGAACCTATCATATCATAGAAATGATTTATGTAAATAAGAATTTGTTAGATTGTATATTGTAATGTATAGCTATTTTATTAGGACATGGGACATGACATATCATAGAATTCTTAGAGAATATTACATCATAGTGTATAGTTTAATCTATTAGATTTGAACTGGGATGGTATTTGCATTTATCAGTATGTAGAATAAGAATTATGTGAAGTAGACAGTGCATTTGTATGCATATGTATTTGTGGTTTCTATGTATCATTCTTTTATTTGTAGGACACAGGCAATGTGAATGATCACCGTAACAATAGTAGATTGCTCTGTCAGAATGTAACATTTAGACAGTGTGTGTGTGCATGTGTTATGAAACTTCGTTAAGAAATATTTTTTTGTATGTAGAGCAAGGTGTGTGTAAAAAGGGCCTGGTAGAGTGTTTGCCATTTGTCTGATGAGAAGTCCGTGAGAGAGTGGAAGATTGCATGAGGGGTATAGGGAGAACTGGATGTACATCCCTTATATTTTCCTCAGGAAACTCCCAGGGAGTATGCAGAAAAGGCACTAAACTCTTAAGCAGGGAAGGAGGAAGTATGAGAATAGTACAAGGAGTAGCAGAGTACAAGGAGCACAGGAAGGGTGTAGATAAAAGAGTAGTAAGGTGTGGCAAAGGAAGAGGCAGGATGGAAGGAGAAGGAAGAAAGGAGAATTGATACAGATGAGTACAAGGGACTAATCTCTGAAAGGAGACACTCTGACATTAGGACATTAATTCTCATATGATGGAATAAAGAAGGCATTTGTAACAGGCCAAATTAATGTGCTAATTTATGAGGGGGAGTGTAATTGTAAGATTTATATCCAGAAATTGTTTGAATAGTTTGTTTATTATTAATATTGATTAAATTCTTATGAATTTCAATTTGAGTTGTTCATGTATTTAGGCTGTCAGCACTGCTGACTGGGGGTTTGTGAGACATTCACAATTTAAATGTCCACCTTTCTACCATATTGGTCCTAATACTGAAGAGGGGTTGTGACACTTAATTCTGGATTGTCCCTAATCATATATATATATATATATATATATATATATATATATATATATATATATATATATATATATATATATATATATATAATTGCAAAGTTGGCTTTTGATATCAATTATTTCAAAATGGTAAATTTAATTATTTTGAATTCAGTTTTTATTATGGAAGATTTTCAAAAAATATTTTAAATTTATGAAGAGATGAAACTAATAATATATTTATTCTCTCTTTATTAGGCCTGGGACTATAAATCATATAT
>JAECUM010031100.1:0-21963 GCA_016617855.1 Megalonaias nervosa
TTTTTTTTTGGGGGGGGGATTTCGTATGCATATACCAAACACACGTTTGGTTTTTGCATATGAGTACCTGCCTAAATAGACTGTGGCAATGGGCCGATCGGTTAGAACCATACAACATTTGCCCACTGTTGTGATAGTGGGTGCACAACAAATAGTGTTTGCTCCTAGGGTGATTCTAGCTGCAATGCTTCATTTACACTATTTCTGCAGCTTTCGATTCGAGGTGGTAAACATGTACATCGTTACTTCACAATGTGTGCATCTTCGTGCTTGTACATGTTTCTATCAAATGCAAGTTTGGACGGTTGGTGTTTTGTGCTATGTGGCCTCCCAAAATTCGCGAAATTCAGAGGCCTCGAAATTGCAAAGGATATTGTTGTTGAATTAGCCTCCTGCTATGTATCATTTGCGAGTATGTCGCCAATACGAGAGTGTCTCCTCAAATGATGTTTGTGTTGTACGGACTTGTGCATTTTTCATCGCACATGGGTGTGTCGCCACTTTGCGTTGATAACCCTAGTCGAATACGTATTGAACAAGAGGCCGTCGATAGGGAACGCCAGATAAATTGCGTTTGTAGTCGGTGGAGTAGATTCTCGATTCGTGCGCAGTTGTTTTTGTTCGAGCTTCAGACACATCCGCGTTCACGCAAACACAGCAGTTATAAGTGTACTGGAATCGGAGTTGTTTTTCAATTCCCATGTGGATCGAACTCGTTTATTTGGTATAGGATTCTATACGTTCTGGTGTCGATCGTACTATACCTCGGCTGCTACCAAGACAAACAGTATGTAAATTGCAAACTTTTTGGTGAGCACTGTGGTTTGCTGCGATGTTGTTCTGCACCGCTCCCAGGATATCGGCAACTGGGGCTCAAGAAGACCCACCATCCCCGCTTCTGCGGAACACGCTGACATTTGGTGTATTAAATATATTTGCGGCAAAGGTAGCCAAATATGAATACATCGGTGATTAAAGTTGGAAGACAATGGAGTGACTGCAAATGTGTGAGACCTGTTTCCTTGTAGATAGTCAACAGTGGAGATGTGTGCTACTAGATTGCTTTCTTATGCTTCTTGGGGGTATGTGTAGTGCTACTGGTGTTTGCGCACGCAGATGCATACTTTGGAATGTAGCATTAATTGTTGCGATACATGAATTTAATGTTGGAACACAAGGATAGATTGTTGTATTTTAGTCGATATGTGGATTGCATGGCTGTTACGCATTTTGAAGCTACATAGCTGCCATTTTCTATATACAGGATACATGTTGAATTTTTTGTTCTGTTTTGCTTCGTTGTCTTTGGGTTTTGATTATGTTCTGTAGCATTTGATTATTGATTTGATATGTCATTTCGGTGCTTAATTTTGTTTTAGTTTTCTGTCTCTAGATACCATATTATCCACTACATGCTACAATTAGGTGAATAAATATGCATTCTCCATATCATGGGTAGATTGCGCCAAAATATGCGCTCTAATATCGCATAAAAATGTGAAAAAGAAAACAAACCTTCACTATTCCATTTAATGTTGTCATTATCTGCTTTAACTTTTTAATACATGTCACTTGCGTGTTTGACTGCTGTATCCTTGTATATTCGATTTATTATGGTTAAGTTTTGAACTCAGTTTATAGTTTATGCAGCAACTCCATCAAGTTGAAATCGGAGCTCCACTGGACACAGCCAGATCAGGATCATTGGAAATATTCGCAAAAATTATAGACATCAGCAAATCTCCTGGTTTAGATATCAGATGGGATTGATCACTATAGAACAGTTGAATGCAGCTGTAGCTACTCGAACTATATATCGACAATGTTTAGGATGTCGATGCAAAACTCGTACCTAAAAATAACCTATTTGTATGCCTTTCTGCCGATATGTTATGACGTACATTTTGTTTGCGTCGTTCCAGCTAAAGAAGCTATACGCAGATATCACCATCATACCGACACTTGGATTGGTAAATGCATCACAAACATCTAACGTATTCGTCAGGACGGGTAAGAAAGAGACAGTCATGGTTACGAAAGACAAACTGTACTATGCCAATGTGATAGGAAAGGTACTGAATTGACCACAGATGACCATCAAGGAAACCATTGAGTCTGGGTCTGTTTGATCCTGAGGAACAGCATCCAATATTAGGGCTTGAGTATGTAGGTTGGTATCATTTGTGTAAGACAAGGAGGCTATGCTATTTCTTATTGCATATGCTCGAATTCCATCTAGTTGCTCCAGGTATTTTGGTATGATGCAAATTTAGGCATGATAAATCCTTACTCCGTCAGTAAGAACTCGTTGCATAATAGTGACAAGACTAAATCTCAAGTAGTCAAATACTCAAACCGAGAGGTGCGTGTACTGCGGTTGCATGTCATCTTAGTACGTTTCTGTGGAAAAAATGTCTTATTCACTCAATGTTCAGCGCAACCTGGCCCTTAACGACGTGTTACCTTATTCGCATGCCTACATGTGCACTACAGCCAGCAAATTTGGCTATGATGGTACGACCCATTTACTTTTCCACAATGTAGAAAATAATGATATCAGTAGCCCTTAGGTGTATTAGCAGGCACAATCAAAGCCTGCAACAGTGCACGGGGAGTCCAGTTTATTTTTTATTAAGGCGTGCTAAAGTAAAGTCCAATCAAGAATGCAATAACTGCATGATAAGTACTGGCAAAGGCGCCAGAGCACAGTTAATACGTGCCTTAATCACATTGCTGTACGAATTTCCAAACAGCTGAAAGTATAAGAAAACAAGATGTTGAAGGTGTAGCAGGTAGTCATGGGAACGCTTACAATCTTACATTGTGTACATCAGGGCTCTTCCAGATCACCTTGTGGTGGCCTCGCTAAAGACTGGAATAATCGACTTGTCGTTGTTGCCTGTGCACGCCCTGTAGGCCATAATAATCTGCACTTCCTTATCGCATTTACCGCAGGACCGACAGTGGGCTAGCACGAACTGCTACAAAAGCATAAAGTGCCATTGTCTACTGTCTCTTTTACAAGATTCCTAATGTTTCTGACTCTTTTGCTGCTCGTCAAATTTATCCGCAGGATTCGTCTTTGTTGTATGCAAGGATGCGAGTTCATATAGAGGTCTTGAGGCCATGGGTGGCCATTTTGGATGATGAACTTGATTAAATGTCCCGCGAGCAAGAGTTCCCGCTGTTATGGATGTCACCGATAACGATGCACTATACATGTTTGTACGCTTGAACATTTATTTCTTTCTCCGGACCGGACACGTTCTTGACGATTTGACCTATTTTAATGATTTGTATTCATGTGTCTATAAGTTTATGGCGGTTGGCAAGACCTGACCTCTAATGCCTTCTCATAGTGCTATACAGAACGCGGCACACTTGATTCAGATCACCAGTATTGAAATAGAGTAGGTAGACAGAGTCGGGCTACTACAGTCGTCATAAGGCAACACACTGCATATAAAGATTTGTCAGTACTACTGAAGTCCACGTTTTTTACAGCGCAAAAGTTAGCGACCTTTCGCCTGTGCAGTGCTCTATCCTCACGGAATTTGTCTTCACAAATACAGTTTCGTCCTTCTAGTAGGTAAATGCGAATACAAAACACTTTGCTTATTGGCGCGACAGAGAGTGCGGGAATAAATGACCATGCATATGCATCAGCCTGGTGGGTACTCAAAACAATATGATCTCATAGGAATTGGTATTATCAAGTAAAGTTAAGGTCATAAATATAATTGCTGTTCGTCCTCACGGACCTGCAGAGCATTGTCGCTTTCACAATTTTCATAGGCGTTATGTAGTTGAGGTTAATTAAAGTCTATGTCACAATGAAGTAGAGGGTATGGGTCTTCTGTGCGCTTGTCCCCGTTATGACGATTACATGCTAAAGCAGCTGTCAGTCGGCGGTCCATTTCCTTCTGGATCTGCTGCAGTGATCTGCGACTTCTAGAGTAATGAGTTCGAATCCTCCGTCAGTGTTTCAAACTCATCCCTCGATACACATTATGGACGAGCATACGTTAAAGGATGCAATATTTAAATTATGAAATAGAGATAGCCACTTGCTGCACGGTCTTTAAGAAACTAGGCATTCTTGTGTTATTTAGTACAGGCACACGCGAAGTCTCTTAGCTGCCGTATTCATTTACACAACTCTTGTCAAACTTATCACCATTTCCCAATGTGATTCAAGCGAAAACTTGTTTTTCAAATTATTTTTTTTTAGAGAACGAGTGATGGAGAGTTACATCCATCAGGGTCACCTAATTCTAATCGACTCGCCATACCTGCATTACTGCATGTACATTTCATATAATAACTGTATTGAAATATTATGCAACGTTTTATTCCTTTCTTCCATTTTAAAAATGTACACAAGAATGCGAAACTAGATTGATCGCAAATGAAATGCATAGAAATTGAAAGACCAATAAAGAACAAACGCACCCACGTAACATGTATTATGGATGTACACCAAATGTAATGCCTCTTTAAGGTTTGTTGTGGATGACTACTACGGCTTCAATCAAATATATTATATAATGATATCTAATATAATTGTTCATTCCTAAAATAATTTCCTGATTTCAAAAGTAGGTGACAGACACAATTTAAGATTATAAATGTACCTGGTAGCATCTTTCTGCCAGTCCAATATAATGTTCATGGCTTATGGGGGGATCATTATATTATAATATTACACGCTTTGCTTGTGCTAATGTACAAACTAGACGTTGATACGAATATTATAGAACATTAAAGCTCTATTCGGCATATGATGTACACAATATATGTCGCTAAAGTTTGAATTATTAGTCTTGCATTAAACACCCCCCCCCCCATCGCTTAATGTAGATTAAATCGGTCATGTGGATACAACAAGACTCTGTTATGAAGATCATAATGGACTGATCGTATCTTCTCTCCATGATATAACTCAACAAATAGATGTATCATAATTGTCACATACTTGGGCGATTGTAACGTTTTGGGTATTTATTGCAGAAAAATATTTTAGCAAGGATAAAGAGACTAATACACAATGAAAATAGTAATCAAAATCTTTGACGATACAATTTAAAATTCACACGTGCACTTATATGGATGAATCCTAGTAGACTGCATCGACTAACCAATGCATACATGCTACTAGCAAAACAGAAAAAAGTCCAATTAATTTGGTTTATCTGTCTTTATCGATATTATTATTATTATTATTATTATTCTACTTTACATTCAAACGAGTAAAGCTACCCTTTCCCATTCCAAACAGGAGTGATCTTGTATAAATCATTTCTTCGATGGATATGTGCTGATATATTCTGAAAGGATGGGTAGTGTGCGAATGTAGCAAAAGCAAAAAGTGGTGGAGATAATGACATTGGGTGGCGGATGGAGTAAAAAGGTATTATTATAACTACTAAAAAACTAGCTATATAAAATAGTGAAATTATAATTCACAGGCAGATCAAATATCCTACCGAATGTACCAGCAAATATATAACATTTCCATTCATTTTCTACATAAAGGGTATTGTTTTATTTACGTGGAGTCGACAGAATTTTAAGAGGTTAAATTTCAGCTTAAGCTTTCCCACAAGCCGTTACATTTGTAGCGGAAATGTGTGGAATGATTATATATCTTCTAACTGAATTTATTCGTAAACATTCAACGCATGGTTCTCAAATATTTTCTATGCAATTATCCGGATAGATTCCTTCATATATGGTTAGTCTGGGTTTCTTGTGTATATTTGGTACATAGTGCTCTTTGGGCTGAAAGCCCTTGTTATGTCAACACACAAACGTCTAACCCATGTGAAGATTCATACGGAAAATATGCACATATTGCGACCACTGTGACCTATTAGATTTAACTGTCAGTGGAATACGTAAGAAGTAGAGTTATGATTTATAAGGTGTTGAACATATACTAAATAGAATGAATCTTCACCATTACGTCATTTCACTAAAACATAAAACGCCAATGGGTTAAACCATCCTGAATTATATGCGCACAAACACATACACCATATACACAAATATATGTATGTATGTATGTATGTATGTATGTATGTATGTATATATGTGTGTGTATGTATGTATGTATGTGCGTATGTATGTATGTATGTATATATGTATCTATGTATATGTATGTATGTACGTACGTATGTATGTATGCATGCATGTATGTATGTATGTAGTTGTTGTTGTAGGGCTTAACGCCATTTTTTCAGCACACGATAGGCTATACATGGCGGCCAATATTAATGGTGGAGGAAGAAACCGGGAAATACCCGGAAAGAACCACCGACCCACGAGAAGCTACTGGCAAGCTCCGAGACTCGAACCCACGCAGACAGAGGTGAGATGGCAGTGATCCGTAACGGAGAGCGCTTTAGACCACTCGGCCACTCGGAGCCCATGTATGTATGTATGTATGTATGTATGTATGTATGTATGTATGCATGTTTGTATGTAAATATGTATGGATGTATGCATGTATGTATGTATGTATGTATGTACGTATGCATGCATGTATGTATGTATGTATTTAAATATGTATGGATGTATGCATGTATGTATGTATGCATGCATGTATGTGTGTATGTATGTATTTATGTATATATCATCGAATGTATGTATGTATATATGTATGTATGTATGTAAATATGTATGGATGTATACATGTTTGTATGTATGCATGTATCATCGAATGTATGTATTTATGTATGTATGTATGTATCATCGAATGTATGTATGTATATATGTATGTATGTATGTATATATGTATGCATGTATGTATGGATGTATGCATCTATGTATGTATGTATGCATGTATGTATGTATGCATGTATGTATGTATGTATGCATGTACGTATGTATGTATGTATGTATGCATGTATGTATGTATGTATGTATATATGTATGTATGTATGTATTTAAATATATATGGATGTATGCATGAATGTATGTATGCATGTATGTATGTATGTATGATCGAATGTATGTATGTATATATGTATATATGTATGTGTGTACGTATGTATGCATGTATGCATGTATGTATGTTTGTATGCATGTATGTATGTATATATGTATGTATGTATGTATGTATGTATGTATGTATGTATGTTTGCATGTATGTATGTATGTATGTATGTATGTATGTATGTATATATGTATGTATGTATGTATGTATGTATGTTTGCATGTATGTATGTATGTATGTATATATGTTTGTATGTATGTATGTATGCATGTATGTATGTATGTATGTATGTATGTATGTATGTATGTTTGTATGTATGTATGTATGTATGTATGTATGTATGTATGTATGAATGTATGTGTAGCAGGATAGAGACTAATATATCCAATATTCCTTGATATATTACTCTTCGAAAGAAATCGGACAAACAGCTTCATATTCGTTATGACCATATTTGAGATTACTGATATTTATGGACAGAGATGTTTCAAGTTTGGGTCACCATATCCCAGTTTTAGTTATGTTTACAAACATTATAAAGATTCAATTATGGACATGTTATGCCTCATAGTATGACCTAGAATGTGATAGACCAAAGTAATGCACTCACCTTATGATTAATAGCTCGAATCTGTCTGAAGATGATATGATTAAGTCTAAGGTCAAGCTTTGTCAGTTAAATTTTCAACATCAATAAGATATACCTTTTAATAGGATATTTTCTTAAACAAAACGTGGTTGCGTTTAAACATTTGCAAAGTTTAATTGTCAGTTGACCAGCTTTTCTGAAATGTAAAATAAAAACAACAAAATCATCCGATATTTCCAGCAGTTTTCAAACAGTATACAAACACAGCGAAGAGGCTATCGAACCAAAGCAATTCGTACAAAGTTCGTTTCCAGTTATACACTGTTGCGTTTGATTAGACGAAATGTTCTGCGCGATTTGATGGAATATTCTTCTGATTTGCGTGACCGTTATATTAACTGCTGTCATATCATGATCAGCATTATCTGAAGCTCATATCGGATGACGTCTTAAATGGCATGTTATTTAGAATCCACGGATCTACATGAACTATAACATACATCACCTTCAAAAGTTAGGCCCTATCAGGGAATGTGCAAGCTCTATATGTAAAAGCGACACTGGAAACAGTAAATAGGAGAGACAGTATTCCATAATCTTTTATTTATAAAAGACAACAACTCGCGACAGGTGTGGATGTGGTATAAAATGTCATTTTGAAATACGGAGGTGAGACAATGCCCGACATATCAAGCAAGTTGCGTTCCGCTATCCCGAATCCAAAAATTGATACCGTTATATTTCTCACTTAACAACTAGTATTAAATTGATTCGCACGTACTTCTAAACAGGAATATTTCTAGCCAGGAATGTAAAATATATACGTCACGACCTACTAAAGTGTACTAAAGCAGCAAATTGTAACTGGGATAAAGAACCAAATGCTATTCCGACACATTTTAATAGAATTCAATTATCACTGAATACTGGTATATTATATATATATATATATATATATATATATATATATATATATATATATATATATATATATACATTAGTCTGCAATTTTTCGGACATGTCCTGAAAAGGTTGATGATATAAATATCCTTCTATGTGTATAGGAATATGATTCTCTTGTTCATGTCATGGATTTATTTAAAAGATAGAAGGACATGGGTAAGAGCACCTGTCGTCAACATAGATAAAGTGATCTGTTAGAAATCATGCTACGAGGTTATGTACCGTTATTGATAATCAAAATCAGAGTGAACTGCAATTCAAGCTCTGAAGAGAAAAGGTTTCCCATACAAGCGTTTATATAAAATTATAACTTTTGGACGTCAAGAGCCTGTGTAATATATACATCGAATGCTATACATATTATCACAAAACATGCACTAAATATTGAGATGGATAGATTTTGTTAGATAATATGCTATATTTTTAGCACTATTTGGTTTTAATCAAAGTAGCATAAAGAAGCTACCATTCCAGACATTGCATTTTGCCTTTGATCCGACAGGGTAGATTTGGGAACCCCAAATGTATAAGCAAGATTTTAACAAAGCTTTTTATTATGGTTCTAGTTTTAGTGCTTCTGAAGGAACTTTTCTCCTGAAACATGTTTTCGTATCCCTTCCTTGCATTTGTATCCTGAACATTGCTTCTGAATCACACAGGGGATATGCCGAGTTCACTTTCTCTTCGGTGTATGTATGTATGTATGTATGTATGTATGTATGTTTCTATACTGTTGTATGGGTGTTGATGGAACGAAGAGTTTATATAAGATCTGATAGGAAAATGAATACTGACATTTGTGTATAAGTGTATCAAATTTCCTTAATGATATGAGCAACAAAAATGTCGAGAAAGAAAGTCTGAAGAAACAAGGATTGCCACCCTGTGCTAAAATGTGCCTATAACAAGCAAGACAAAACGAACTTGAGTGCAGCGTAAACCAATAATAGTAATTAGGATCGTCGAAATGACTCCGCGTGACAATCGTGGGAATAACCATGTTTTTCTTTGTGCATTAGACTATAAGTCTTGGTACTCTGTACTGGTTTATCTATGTGTTGTTGAACTATTTGTCACATTGACTGTCGCGTTTATGATGATATGGTGACTTTACTTACATACACGTGTTCAAATGACAACATCATTAATACCGAACAATTTTGCCTACAACTGTATTTTTAATCTGATTTGAAATGCAAACCGATAGTCCCTTGGTGGAACGACGACCGCAAAAAGCACTGAAGGAAAAGAAAAGTGCCTTAAACAGATTCAAACATTCAGGACAATCCTTGGATTTTCTCACATACAAATACAAAGAAAAAGCAGCAAAAACATAATTCAAGAAAAAAGAAGTAAACTAGTGGCGAAATTACTGCTCAACACAAACCTCAAATGCAATACTAAACAGGTATGGAGCAAACTTAAGGCAATGAAAGGAAAGACAACAAAAATAATGCCACAAGTAACTGGAGCACAAACGAATAAGAAACATGCAGACCTACATGCCAAACATTTTGCGGGAATAAGCAGCAACTGTAACCACACAACTCCCTTCCAAAATCAACGAAAATATGTGGAAAACAAATTTCCTCACCGCTTTCATGATTTGGAAACGAAACACAGCCCACTAAACATTGACTTTAGCATACAAGAATGGAAAACCGCGCTTAAGGGAAAGAAATCAACATCACCTGTATAAGATAATTTGGGATACGCGATTTACAAGAATATACCGGAAAATATGGAATCGTAATTCTCGACCTTATTAACACATCATGAAGAACCGGAACAATCCCCAGAAGTGGAAACAAGCCCTCTTAATCCCAATTCCAAACAAGGACAAAGATCCAACAGAAATAACATCGTACAGACCAATATCACTCACAGACAACATATGTAATGTGATGGAAACGATGATTAATAACAGTCTCAAATACCACTTTAAAAGCATTGACCTGATTTCCAAAAATCAAAACGGCTTTCACAATAAAAAATCTACCCTAGATCAATTATTTAGGCTAGAATAATGTATCAAACTGGCATTTAACGCTAAGAGAAAATGCGACCGCAAACTCATTGCAGTCTTCCATGACCTAGAAAAAGCCTTTGATCTGATGTGGACCAATGGCCTGATTGATAAATTAAGCCACTACGGTATCAACGGAAACATGTACTAGTGGATAGCCAATTTCCTGAAGGGACGTCAAATCAAGACAGGAATAGGGGACCAATGCTCAGAAACAGATGTACTAGAGAACGGTACCCGCAGGTAAGTGTCTTAAGTCCCACCCTATTAAACATAATGGTCAATGACCTTGAGCGCTCGGTCGACCTAACCAAACTAGATTTATCCCAGTTTGCAGATGACAGCGGCATCTGGAAGGCTGGAAACCCAGCCAGTAATCAAATAAATTCAGAAATTTAAAGATCCTAAACCAAATCGACCGCTGGGCCGACAAATTGGGATTTAAAATCTCAAAAGGAAAAACAGTAGGAGTAATGTTCTCTCCCCAGTCAAATACCATTAGAAACTACCCAAGCCTGTTCTTCCAAGGTGAACAAATAAGATTCGAAAAGGTAACAAAATTCTTAGGATTGTATTACGATGAGCATCTTACGTAGAACTACCACATCTCGGAACTAGTCCGAGCGTGCAATCAAGACTTTAACCTAATCAAAAATATTAAAGGATTCAACTGGAGAGCCGACCAAGATACACTTTTGGCACTACATAGATCTCTAAATAAGATCAAACTTGGACTATGAATGTCAAGTTCATGCGTCAGCCAAACCAAATTTACTATCAATATTGGACACTACTCAATCCAAAGCATTACGTGCATGCACAGAAATACATACAAATACCCCCAAAGAAATACTACAGATATTTGCAGGAGAACCACCACGCATACTCAGAAGACAAGAATTATTACTTAGATATGCGGCAAGAATCTCAATACATGGAGAGTCTCATCCCACCAAATCAATTATCACAAGATGCAACACTGCATTTAGCCGCAAATTAGTACAAAATCCACCTGGAGGAAGGAAAATCCACGAATTACGTAAGGCTCTAGACCTACAATTTCTGCAAGCAGACCGAATTAAATTCCCTGGTCCAGTAACATGGTCATGTAAAACACAGCAAAATGCGGAAATAGTACAATCTTACTTAATCAAAATCCAAAATAATAACGTCTAAATAAAAAACTTCAAATTTCATAATGTATCCCGCTTCGTCTAAACTTGTATTCTATCTCAACAGCACAGAGTATCATCATTCAAAATTGTCCCAAGCCGCCATTTTTAATTTTCAGAAAAATGGGAACATTAATGACCCAGGATGTTAAAAAGCAACTTCCTTTCCAACAGAGTCACTCCTACCTTCTCTCGACCGGACATTCCATTGATCAGTGCACCATTCCACGACGGAGATGTGGAACAAACACTAGGTGCCCCGATGTGACTTCATAGTTGCGGCCAATCGCGACTGATGTCTCATTCTGATTTGGTTGACACCGGGTGGCGCGGTGGAGCGGACTGAAAATACAGATTTAACTTAAGTGCGTGATTCGTCCATTCCCACTCAAGAAAAGACTTTCATTCAGGTCGTTTGGGACTTAATTGTCCCACGACCTGACGACTAAATCAATCAGCACTCTCTGAGTGCATTAATGCGCTGGGCGATGAGGCACTATTTCTTTTCCCCGCGAATAATTAAATAACCCTCGTATGAGGGTATATACTGGTCGCGAATGCCTTATAGGCGCATGCGACGTTAATTCTAAAGTAAGTAAGTAAGTCTGGCTGTGATTCATTCATTCAATCATGCAAGAGACGTCGAGGAAGCAACATCGGAGCGCCAGGTGTTATCTCGACAAAGGTGGAGGAGGGAGCGGGGAAAACATGTGGCACGTGCGGTCATGAGTATCAATCAAGACAGAAACAAAAGAAGCGTGGCCCTATGTAGGTGTAAGCTGTCCGCAATGACCCTCCGACCAACCTAATGAAACTTCAAATTTCGTACTTCATTACAACACCAGTGAAGATAATACTGTACAAAAAATTACAGTAAATTAAACAAAAACAGCAGCTGGCGTCCTAGTAGCCCGGTACGTCAGCGTGGACCATGCAAGTGAGGGATAGGATGTACCTTACAGGCTGGAACCAGCAGAAAAAAGCCGGACTAGCAATGTAGCAGCCGTGGAACAGACAACCTTTTGAAGAGTGCGCACCATGCAGTGAGTACCCAAAAATGAACGCACTATGTAGTGAGTGCAGTGCTGCCAGACAAGAAAAAGCCTCTGGACTTCAGTGCTGCCCACTCTCCTGAGAGCTCCCGACATGGACTCGGTATTGAAAAGGCCGAGAAACTGTTCAAAATGCCTGAATGAGATATACGATTTTCATTTTGGCTTGATGACCGTTTTTGATTACATCTTTATATTGTGGCTTAGATTTGATCCTTTGGCTACCGCCATCAAAATTTATTCTGGGTTTACTTGTGAGTAATACAAAACATGTACGAGTCATTTCAACTTAGCTGACTGGCATATTTTAGGTATTTATATGTACACTTTGTACACTAAATTCTATGTAATGAATTATTTATGAAATTTTTTGACTTGTTTGATTTGGTTAATTGCACAGGTGGCTAACACAATATTGGTTTATTATTAATTTTCCGTTAGAATAACTGGACTTAATTTGATAAGTACGAGCTGGCGTTTAAGGGCTCTGTCGCGCTTGCGCGTCCTGCCGGATCCCTTGCCTCCCTGCCTCTCTCGGTCATTCATGATATTTCCACCCTTCTAAAATATCAGGTTCCCTGATGTGACGTCATAGTCCTGACCAATCACGACTGACGTCTCATTTTGCTTTGGTTGACACCTGGTAACACAGTAGATACAGAATAAAAAAACAGACTGTAAACATGAGTTTGCGTGTTGGGTGTAATCCCACTCAAGAAAGTCTTACATGTAGGTTGTTTGGGATTCCTTTGTCTCACGACCTGCATGGGCTAAATTAAACAACACTCTTCGAGTGTATAAACGCCTGGGGGATATGGCTGCAACCGAGCACTAGCCGATACTATGACAGGTTGGCATGTCAGGTGCGTGAGAAACATGGTGCATGTGCAGTTATGGCTGCCCATACGAAATATGAGAAGTGAGGGATAGCTGTCCGGTAATACCTGCTGTCCAACAAGTCTTTTCTTATTGAGAAGTGTGCTGCAGAAATATTTATGCAGTATTCATGACAACTACTGGCTGGTGCTCCTAAATTCCTTCCCCCAGGAATAATTAAACATCCTGCAGCGCAGGAATTAAACAGTCGTGCATGCAGAGTTGTGCGAAAACGACTTTAATTTAAATTGGCTGACTGACTGAGTCTCGCTGTTCTTTTTGACTAGTCAACACGGTAAAAATTAATTTGGTAAATGATTTAAAAGATGGATGGTTTTGGATGATGCATGCAGCGTATGTGGTAGAAAGGACTGCAGCTTAAAGGAGGTATCCAGTTACGCTAGACTTTGTGACAAGTCCAGTGACGAGTCTAAAAGCAGCCAGAGATCTGGTCAAAGACGTCGTAGATGAGGAAGTGGAGAAGTTGAGAGGATTTATTAAGTCTTAATATGTTAAAGTGGGTAGACTGAAGGAGGCTCTTGATAGTGTGATAAAAGTACGGTATTTGTAGACGAAATAGAGAATTTATTAGAATAGTCTTAACTGTCTCTCAGGAGTCTGAAGTGGGGATTAGACAAATTAAATAACAAATGGTTAGAAAGGTGATGGACGAGGAGGTGAAGAAGATAAAAGCTACCCGGGCGAAGGAAAGAAAGAAGAAAGAAAATAGAAAAAAGTGACATTGACAGACTCAATGAAAATTGAATAAAGGTGCAGGAAAAGTTCATAGCCATGGGACATATTGACTGGATACCAGAGAATGAAAAGAAGAAATGAATAATAGAGAAAGTGATGAGATGGTAGAAGAACTGGGCAAAGAAGAAGAAGAAGAAGAAGAAGAAGAAGAACCCAAAGGCCCTTTTTCAGGGCCACTCATATGTCTCGACAAGATGTCTGTTCTTTCTTGCCTATAATTGTTTTAGTCGATGGTATAGTTGTTTGTTTAATAGATTGATGTCCGATCAATAACTCTGTGTTTGTCTATGTCTATGTCTATGTCTCTATACATGTCTCTATGTCTATGTCTCTATTGTATCTGTCCCTACCTACATCAGTGGGTATTCAGGTCAGCCACTGGCAACACTGTTCCTAACTGCTCCGCACGAAAGAGATCATTCACTTGTAACTTTATTACCATTGTTTCCAAGGTGTCCAGTATCACACACACACAAAATCTTTATTAGCTGATGAGATGCAACGTTTGTTTTCCGATCTTCATCAGTGGAAGTTAGATTTGTGTGTAGCTTCGCACCTTAAACATTTTGTTAGACCAGATAGGTGTGTGTGTGTGTGTGTGTGTGTGTGATTTGGATTTTTAGCTTAGCTTTAAAAATTTCTCGGTCATATCGCAACGATATGTGCAGTGTGACAGTTTATAGTGATGTCTAGCACTGGGACATCATGCCGCAGACATATAGAATGATGTTCCACCCAAATCACATTATCCTGACACCAGGCCGACTAGTCCTAACACTAAAATTTGATGCTGAGCGCCATGCGAGGCAGTTGTTAGTACTATTTTTATAAGTCTTTGATATGGCTCGGTCGGGGTTCGAACCCGCGACCACTCGCATTCGAGGTTTTATTAATGTATAATGCATGAATCAAATACAAAGACAGCAACTTCTTTGGATCAGTTGCAATGATAATAAAGGATGATATTTGTTATCTTCATCACGCGTACATCATACATAGTTAGGATGATACATAGTTATGTATTACAAATAGCGTGATTTATTTACTTTTTGTGAAGCCATTAAATTCTCAGGAGGGTAAATTGGACTTCCATGATATTTACTTTTACCTGACTGATGAAATATTTACATCATATATCTTTTACAAAAGTGATCAATAATTTTAAAGTATATAATATCTAATAACGAATGTAACATCTAAGTGGTTGACGTGGCCCAATGGTAGACTTGAAACCGGATGACCCGGGTTCAAGCCTCTCCGATGCCACTGAAATTCTTGGGCAAGACACTTTCCTTTAGCATAGTCAATCGGATTGGAATGTAAACCGGGCGGGCTATCCGTAGGAATATATTCGAAAGCCAAAGCAGGGCGTATTCACGGATTTCTTTGTAGTCTCCCACTCTCTCTGCGGCTGCTCTAAATAGCCTATAACGTGCTGATGATCCTTACACAGCATTCAACATTTACTTAAGTATAAAAGATTTATCTGGTGAAAGTTTATCGGCAAATGTATACTTTTCCATATCATCAATGTTTAACTTGATTACCCCAGCTTGAGACATACATATTACAACATTTGAATGTTTGACGATGCTATAATAACGATTTTACACGTTCTTCATTGATTTGTTTGTTTTATTTTATTGTATCTATGCTTAAGAAATTACATTACAAAATGTATGTTTCTAAAGTGTACCATATGTATATCAGTTTATTCCTTTTTCTTCCCTGGTTGTCATTAATTCCACGAGGAAAGAAATCGCACTGATACATAATATGCAATAAATATACTTTCTTAATATATCATGAGAACTGTTGAAAATAAGTTACTCTAATAATTGAATTATATGTCATATTTTTATTAGTATTATATGATATTTGAAAGAAACACGTTGTAGCATTATTGACTATTGTACAAAAGATGCTTATCAACTTTGGTTGGTATCTAAATGTCGTGAACATGTTTTCTTATTCATAAATTAATGTTTTTGTTACATGATTTGAAGCATTTACATAAGCAATTCGAAAAATATTTTCTAATCTGTTAACAAAAATCAAGTAAGTACCATAGCCTATGGAGAGCAAAATACATGTTCACATATTAGATCTTTACAATCTTGCGTGTACGTGATTGGGTTTACTTTTACTTATGTCAACGATGTTTTTGTAAACACATATTAACATTGTGGCATTAAAGACTGTTCGTAGAAATTTAAACCCTTCTTCTCAAGCGTGATAGAATGTCACTCATGATATGCATCAGTGCGAAGAGGCTTTGAATCCTCATATTTGGGTTTGTCGTCAGCTTCTTTGTGTAGTTGACAATGGGAAATATTCTATTTCCTGGAAAGCCATTAAACTCGCATTCAACTCTACGTCTTGCGTCTTCTACAAGCTCAGAATTGTATATGTTAGTCATGTCATCCTCCACACTACTGTCCAATTCATCGCATTTGGTAAGCAGACAAGCTGTCTTGATGTCTGTTGATGATAATGGAAATGCATTTAGTCTCAATGAGCCGGATGTTTTTTCTAAAATGCTGTTAAAGAAAATAAATTCAACAGTGAAATACAGCCATATATGTCTTTTCTGGTGTGCCATGTTTAGGAAATTTATTTCAGTAAATATCATATAAATGTAGGTCTTTTTCAAGTTTATCTCATGTTAACAAGGAAAATGGTACAACGCACAATTGTGCCGTTTTAGCGGCAGAGACAAATATCTGATTTAAGAGTCATATTCAAACAATATATGTTACGATATACATTTATTTACGAATAGCTGTGTAAAAAGTGTATTTATTTATCCTCATATGTATACCTAGTATAGTGAATATGGTTTTCCTTTCACTGTCATATCCTTGCCTCTCATGCTTAGGCAGTTCCGCTCATAGACCATTAGCATATGCACTTGGCACCACATATATCGTGTAGGCCAAATACTTTCAATTCGGTCTGGATACATCAACATTATCCTTTCGTCCCGTAAAGTTGCGGACGTTAGGAAACAGTACTATTTGGGAAATCTGATAAACTATGTCCATGCTCAGGCATTTAACACAAAATTACTCATATACAGTTTGTATAATTTTCTAAACTCAATAAATTGTACCATTACCTAGATCACTTGCAACATTCATTCTGATCATTACAATGACTCTTACACTACTATGTTAGGTTCTCTACCTGTGTGGATTTTATTGGATGACGCATCCAAATCATACGCTATATATAGCCTTTAAAACACTTGCAACGATATACAGTAAACAGACGGAATATCGGTATTAAAGGCGTACAAATTAAACAGTTATATAATATAAATCATGAATGACGGAAATAAGTCAAGGAAGTCCCCTCATCATAAAAAACGTAATATGGTAAAGAGAGTAAAGATAATGCATCCATCCAGTAGCTTTAACGTGCTAAACTTGAAGAGTTCACCATTAATGTTTTAAACGTATTGGTTCAATCATACGCTATCACATTTCTCTGCAAATATGATTCTTGTAAAGAACGATCGTTAGTTCGATATGATTCGAGGGAATAAGTCAGGCATTACATCTCTACTACCTGGAGGAGAATAACATCATAATTATCGGAGCCAAACAAAACGGTGTATTTGAAGACAACATATTGGTGGGCCTTACTATTGGACGATGTAATAGATTATGATCTGTGCTTAAGTAATACTTTTTGTCTGAGTTAATACATCCCAATAGTGAAATGTGAGAACTGAAAATAGACAGTAAAGCCATGAAAGAATTGCAGAAGAAGACAGCAGTTTGCAATGAGAACATGGTCAAACCTCGACGATATTAATCGATGGTGGAGAGAATAAAGTCTGGTAAGCCAGTAATTAAGCAACTTGGATGATTGATGTTCAATGTATGCTTCCGCACTTCCATATATGCATCGCATTTTGCAGCAGTCCAAAGCGCCGCAGATTAGTTATTTTTGTTGAACATACAAATCGATAAGAGCATGTGATTATATAGCTGTAGTTGCTGTGATGAATGATAGTATATGGAGCGGATGAAAATATATTTAATTTCCTATATAAAAAAATTCCAAGCGTCAGGATTTTTCTGAATATCTGGTGGCATTCGGTTACCCATCCGGACGTCTTCTTCCATAACATACCGACATATTTGTTCAGTTCGTTCCTTTGTCTCATATACCCATTAAAGGTGTTTGGGAAATATGAAGTGTACATGTTCCGCTTTAAATGATTACTTCTGAGAAAATCCATTACGTTCATCAAGCATAATAATACACTATAAGGTGTATCAAGGTAAAATCCCAAATCCACCTCATCTTTCCATGATACATACCTCGCATTAGTATCAAACGTGAACAGCACCTGCAATTAGTAATTTCTAGGCTGGGATCTGGATGTGTTAATTGTCACAGGAAGTATTCATTTTCCATGTCTTAATAAACCCTAACAGTGATCTTGAAAACAAATGGCTTTTAACAAAATAGGGTAAATCATGTAACAAACATAAGCAATCTAATACGATAGGGACGATATATTTAAGATCAGTCTTTTTTCTTTATTAAACTCAGACGTGTATTGTCATCACTGAGCCAGCATCAGATGCAAACAAAGGGTAGAATTTTGAGAACATTAATCTCAACAAAGATACAATCGCATCTGAAACGATGGAGCAGACTGTTAACAACAACAATAACATATTTGATAAACTTTTCTTATGTGACTACATCACAAGACATAAACATTGATGTGAGTGCTAAACCCACATTTGCTAATGTGAAATATGATTCTCTTGTATAAGAGTTAAGATCATACTCATATTGTGTAAGACACCTACTACAGACTCCAAAAAATGCCTCTATAGAGTAAGATATAACGACCGACTTGTTGAACAACACATTATAATGTCAAGAGTGTATCTTTTAGCAGCAAACCATCCAAAATACTACATGCTTCCAGGAAGAACAAAGGGTAAAGTACGACGTAACTAAAGTTCCATAAATTTCGATACAGAACAACGTTGTCAATATCTTGATATCAGAAGAACCCATAATAATGCATAACATAGTGGTAACCATACATTGTCAAAAACAGAGTATTGATCTGTAAAAGAACATAAAGGCAAATACTGAAGATTACAATATATGTATGCAATTCATTATTGGTGGACAGGAGATCATTCAAAACAACCATATTAAATATAGTATAGTTTGGATTAATTTAATGACATAAATGTATGTATTTGACATTTACCACAATGATGACCAGCTCCTTAATGATTGAATATAAAACAAAAGTTCTAACAGAAGTATGCTTATCATGAGGCCTAAGTACGTACAAGAGGAGGAACGTTTCATGAGTCAGAAACACGTTAAAGTGAAGAATGTGGAAAGCAGAGTACAAGCAAATCTATGTCCCAGATATATATTATGGGAGACTAAGACAAGTGTTCCAATAACATTTGATTCACTGACTAAAATGTTGAGAGAGCGAGATAAAACCAAAGACAACGAGGTGACCTCCGAAATAGCTAACGCCTTACCAGATAAGGAGTTTCATGCAATTCGAGTGATTATAAGATTTAAATAAATACATCATTTCTGCTACAAGATAAATATACCTCTTATTCAATTATATCTGTGTCACTTGTCCCCCTTTTCAAATACAATTTTATATGCAATAGCAGATGTCTCTCTCTTGTCAACAAAGTCATCTTCATAGTTCAACCTGGATAAGATGTTAGCACTTTTCATACATGTATCGAGCCTTTAAAAAAGATTTTCATTTACAGTTGAGCGTATCTAGAAGATGGAAACAGGACGGCACCAACCAAACCATGTTAGCAACTATTGGCATACGCCATTGCATGTGTATTTGGTTTATCAGACACTAGTAAAATTCCATTGTAAATAAAAGACAAATAGCATACAATTTATCTCTGCGTTCAACAAGAATCATAGTAAAGCTAGCATTGCAGCTTTGACAAAGGACACGATAAATAAACTAAGCTTAGTATATGCAGTTGGCGTCACGGTTATTCAAAAACTAAAAAGGATTAACCAAAAAACCTTTCTAAACGTCCAGAGGACGAGGAAACATGAATGAGATGGACGATGTCATTAACTATATGGACTATATCGTCCGAACGACGTGACAAAAGAACATTTGTGTGTATTGTACATCTTAAAATTCCTCTCATTGCTTCTTCTCCATTTCAAGATCCATGGGGAATGGTTTTGAACCTCGCATAAAATAAGCCATGCTTCAATCAGCCGCAAACTACTCGCGACGAAACATAGGAGTTCTGCATCTCTGAGACATCAAAGCACTACATGGAATAGGGTGATGAGTATGCGTTCCCTTTACATCTAGAGGTCGTCGTTCGTGTTCATTCGTCCGAATGACTTTCAGATGCTTGGAAAAATATTTTTGGGGACTTTAATTACTGTGTTCATACTTAGAAATTTTGTATACTCATTTCTCACACTTAAACAAACTTACACACACATACACACATACGCACGCATGACAAATGTACTTTATACCTGGGCAGTAGTCATACCTGACAACAGCATGTAATACTTCATACTTCGAAGACACTTCATTATATGCTTTAGAAATTAACGACATAAAGATTCCGACTTTGCTTGAAAGTGCATAATGGGGAGTTATTGCAAGAAAACAATTTGCCCGACATTCACAGAGGCCATTTAGATTTGGATAATTACAGTGGAGATATCAGAGCGTCATGTCTTACCATGCCGTTGAACAAATTCCAGAACATGCTTCATACTTTGAAACGCCGTCAATTCATTGAGCGATCCGTATTTCCCTTTCCTGGCATCAATTACGAAAATAACACACTCAGCCATTCCCTGTTTCTCTTTCATTTGTTTTAGATCTTCCAAGTTCAGCTCATCATATATAACCTGAAAAACAATATTAATCTCAATTAGTTCATTTGAAGTTTTGTACGTTTATTCTTTTATTGTTTCACTTTTCGCTCTGTTTGGCATATGCCGGTCCTTCTGATGAATGTTTGATGCTGATACAAACAAAATATAAGGAGAAAAGAATGATTGCCATAAGTTTTCTGAGGATACTTTAAGATGTCGAAATAATCTTCCATTCATTGATATTAAGTACATGCTAACAAAACAAAAATCACACGAAAAGAAATACAAACCAAAATAAAAAGTATAACAGGCGTGTTAAGGGCTTATGGTATGTTTACACTGGAAGGATAGGAGTATGTTCATGCACAAGAAACAATACCACGATGATTAATGGCAGGAACACTCAACACCTAGTTTGAACTAAATACTTTACGCATTAGAATTCTTAAGAATATCTTACTGTGGAGATGTAATTCATATATATTTTATGCAATCGTCAATTGTGATCAACCTTAACTTACTCCATTCTCATCAGCATACATTGAGAACACTTGTAACATTATTATTAAACAGTTTTGGACCGAATCAATATCTGCCAAGCCCTTAATTGAAAAATATGACTCTATGTAAAGATGGACGAT
>JAECUM010031101.1:0-13924 GCA_016617855.1 Megalonaias nervosa
ATATATATATATATATATATATATATATATACTTTGGTGTGTTATATCGTTACATAGTTTACAGTACAACTAGAGGCAAAAGCAGATTCAGCAAAGCGTGTTTTTCAAGACGCTGGCGTCTAATTCGAAGCAAATGTTTGCCTATAATTTTTAATAATAACCATTCCTTTGCTATACAGATGTAATCCTGAAGAACTTTTTTCCTCAACTTTCTTTCTTCCAGAATGACTCTGGTTTCTTCAGAAAGCCGCTGCTAAAAACCCCAAATTATTCCACATGCATTTGACGTATGATAGTGGGACTATATTAAAGACTCGGGACGGCCATTAAAAATCGACAGAGCTATAGGAGGGTTTGTAGGGTACACGGAGGTGTTTTTAAATTAACGTAAATCATACACGGCAATGTTCCTATCCCTTCCAATTATGGTAATAACTAATTAGGTCTAATGTTCTTTGGAAAGTTACAAATTGGACATTTAGCTTCCAGGAAAGGATACATTTGCATCAAATACATATAACGTCATTGTTTTGTTTATGGTTTTTTTTTTTTTTTATTTTTTATTTTTTTTTTTTTTTTTTAAATCACTGCCTTCATTGTTAGAGAAAAGATGAATATCTTGGTGAGTCTATTTTGATAGTTACGTTAAAGGACACCGATTGTGTGTCTGTACGACATGAAAGGGATGTGTGGCTACCCAACACCTAGAAGTTTTGGATTAAAGAATGCTGGTTGTGTTCATCTATATGTCTCAGTGGGAACTATACAGATTTGCACAATTTATGTCTTCAAGTTACACCCGCACTTATGAATGGTCTTTTGTATTGGCACTCCGAATTTTAGCACCTGCTTTTCAAGTAAATATTTGATAGGAGTTAGGCTAAATTGAGCCAGTCATGTACATGTGTCGTCTTTATGTGAAACTTAATAACTGGTTGAACAAGGTCATTTTTTTTTTTAATATAAAAAGTACACAACCGTACATAACTGTGTGCGTGCATGTATCAAGTTATCCGAAACTATTAAATATATTTTTGAAGAAGAAAAAAAAAAAACAATTTGGAGAAATATTTAATTAAAATACATTAAAAGTATTTTTAAAAATCGTACCTTGGGCACTATTTAAAGAATATTTTTATATTCTTCTATTCGGTTTTGTTAAGCGTGTTAATTCTGCTTATGATCTACTTTTCATCGAATTTATCCACTTTGTGAGCATGGTTGGAAAATCCAATCACATTTATGATTAAATCTTTTTACACATTGGTGAGAATTCATATCGTCGCTAAGTCATTTAAAGATTTACCTGAGATGAAAACCAAGCAGTTTTAATACTTGCACGTGATTAGGTTGTCATAGTAACATGCTGAATAATTCTCACCTTTATTGACTTGACACCTCTTTTCGAGAGGTTTGTATGTTATATCGTTTCACGATACCCCAGCACAACATAGTATCAACTAAAGGTAAAACTTTCGAAAAATTTTGAAATAAAGAATTGCAACAACAACAATAAAATTGAAGATAAACCTTTACAAATAAATATAATCATGAAGTACAATAAAAATATGAAAGTAAAATGTATCTTAAAAGTAAAGATGTGTCACACGGGTAAAATCACCAAACATTTTGGAGAGGCAAATTGGGATGCACCCTTGTACGTTTAATAGTAAAGAGAGTTGTATAATGGCTCACATTACTATGTTAGCGTGACTTCGTTTGTTTTGTAACTGAAGAATTTAACCATGCAACTAGGACAGACGGACCGACAGTGAAAGAAAACAAGAATATGCTGATATGTGTTTATCCTTTTCAATGCGCACTGTCCAAAGAATGTTTGGCTTCCATCAAAATGCACATTCAAATGAGTGACAAATTTCATGATCAGTGTCTTACAAAATATTCAAAACCTTTAAGAAGATAACCATTTACAAATAAATAGAAACAGGATTTACATCAAGATAAAATATAAAAGGTAAAGATGTAAAAATTCTCTAAAAGGTAATACACGATATAAGTGTTCCAGTAGTAAGTTTTGTCAAAGATCGATCTGTAATGGTCTTCAAAGTGTTGTCACTGAGATGGTTGTCTTCATCACCCAATTGTTTATCAATGTAAAAACTTCAGTTCTGTCTCCTTTTGTTGGTGCTAACTGTGATATATTCGACACAAAAGCTGTTCTTTTAAAGAACAACCGCGGACTTTTCATAGAGCTGGTTATACAACGTACATATGCCCTATGTTATACGTAGAAACTGGGACAAGAATTATTGTGTAATTCTAGTTCCAGGTAGAAAGGAGCTCCAGCGGGGACGATCATTTGAAAAATACGCCAAAAATGTACCGCTTACCAGTGAAAAGACACAAACATATGTCCCCTTATCCATCTAAAGCATATTTTCGAAGTCTTAGAGCTTGTATGTATAATACACATGCGCTATCTTCGTATTATCAAATCATTTGCATTAATTTGAAATCTAATTCAAAACCTAATGCTAAATAGAGCCAATGTTTGTTCTACAACTTTTCCCTCTGAGTCCCCCGTAGCTCAGGAATGTAATCCTTAATATGAAACGCCTTTCCTTACATTGTCCTGCGAAACCGGTTTTGCGGAGGTAAGCAAAGGTGTTTTTCTATACTCCGTGTTGAACAATTGAAGCTACCTTACATTTTCTCTTCATGTAGCCATTATGGAGAATACATTATATTGTTTTACCCCCAGGCCAAGCTATTCGATCTAAACTAGGGGCACGAGTGAAATGGATGTATTCCATCTTCACAACGGTACCCATCATGGCGCCCCTGTGTAGTCCAGTCGCGATGATAGTATCTAAAAACAGTCCTCAGAAATGACTCTCTGTCAAACGAATTGTGGTGTGTTCCAGATGATTTTGATTTAGGACGATAAACCCTCTGCCTCCTAGCTAATTCATAATATATCAAGCAGTGTCAATCAGTTAACTTCAAAATCACTTTGACAATTTTTTTCTCCAGAATATTCATTTCAATTAAAAGGTCATATGCACTCAGGACAGACAGCTATCAGTTAGAAGCATTAAAACAGTTCCATATTTACATTTGCTTCTTGAAAATACTTATATTAAAAGTGTTTCAGGCCCGTGAACTAGTCGGTTTATGTACCCAGTTTGGTCTTTACAGTGTGTTCTCCGGTTCGTGTACATAGTTTATTTCAAAATATGTTTAAGATAGTTTGGAGTGTTGTTCTTTTCGATGAAGTTTAAAAAAGTAACCAAAACTAAATGGGAATTTAATTACTAATTAATGAGTTTCAGCTCTGCTCATTTGGAATCATATGATATAAAAACCGATGTGATGACCGAAGTTCCTGCATAACGGTCGTGAACATCTTGTTGCAAAATTCGTTAAGGAACATGTTTATTTATATCCAATAAGGTAACCGTTTGCTTCGTTTAGCATCAAGTTCTTCAGAGGTCTGATAGAAAATACCTTGATCGAGTGATCGCATTTGTCAAACATCTTTTGTGGTGTATTTATTTCATGCTTTTTGGTTGGAAAAGTAGTCACCCTTCTGTTGATAGCTCTAAAATTACGCTCTGTGTCTCTGTCTGTGTGTGTGTGTGTGTGTTCGATACTGATGTAGTATTTGTTTCCATCGAAGTACATGCTTATAACGATATTATAAAAAGTCCATTATTGTTTTAAGGACATTATTTGCACTTGTTGGATAGTGAATGATGGTGACACGAAATTTGTGGCTAGTCGCGAATATTTATCTTTATGTGTCACATGAAAAATTAAACGGATTCGTTTTGATCATTTTAATGACTTATAAGATAAAAAATACCCCGTGTAAGTCCATGGGCAAATATTTCCCATCAAAAACAAGCATAAACAAACAGTAACTGTTACCAGAATGGCCATGATAGATTTTGAAATTGTTGATCAGAGAGATTGTTCTGACAGAACCGTATGTACTCGCTTATAAAACTAGTCCAACTGCAAACTGCACAGATCCAGACCTGCCGTTGCATAATGCGTCGGCAGATCTGAGTTTGTGCAGTTTGTTAGGAGTAATCAGTAGAACAAAGAAGATAGACCCTGATCTTCAGGTGCATTATGCTACGGCAAATCAAGATCTTTATTGTTTGCAGTTTGACCAGACTTATAACAAGTATAGCCAGCATATTATTGTACATTTTAGGCGGTGTCCGATTGTGTAGACAGTACAATGTACATTTTAGACGGTGTCCGATTGTGTAGACAGTACAATGTACAGTTTAGACGGTGTACCATTGTTCTGACAGTATATTTTTGTGCATTTAAAGACGGTGTATTATTGCTTATCCAGTATATTATTTTACAGATTAGAGGGCTTACGATTGTTCTAACAGTATATGATCATATATTTCAGACAGCTATCGTTATATATTTTAATGATTAGTGCCCATTTTGCGCTAGTCTGAGCCAAATTTTTATGTGACGACTCTAGGTCTTCAAATATGTAACAGAAACAAGTGAAACCAACAGTTTAAGTAAAATCAGCAAGTTATTTATTTCTCTACAATACAAAGTGAAAATTTAAGAGACTCTTATAGTATTGTGAAATAAAATTCCAAATAATCCTAAATGTCCTGTCACAAGTAGAAATGTATTGTATATTCTGAATGAATTCCAATAGTCTTGGTGTATCACAATGATACAGTCCAAAATGTCTTTGGACGAGTTCACAATAATCCTAAATTAGTGTCTATAAATGCAACAGTTAATGAATGAACACTTTAATAATTCCAATTAATAATTTAAATAAATAATTCCTCGAATTATATCTGACAGACTGATGTAAAACAGGAATTAGTCGTTTGTTTATCAAATTCCTATTTATACACATTTTCACTAAACATATAACGTAATAGAATGTGAAGTTTTCCAACGGTAAAACCTAGTCTAACTGTAAAAAAGGCTGACATTGAAGTCCCGCTTCGCAAACATGTTGTTTACAAATTACAATCAAGGACAAACGTTAACAATGTAAGCATCCTGTTGACAACTTAAAACAATGGACAAAAGTTACGCATTATCAGACAGACATGCAGTTTGAAAAGACAACTTTAATCCATCAATAACTTGTGCATACACGTTTGGGAGAGTCGATTTGCAAATGAAAAAAGAAGGAAAAAACATTCTGGTCTTGGCGTATATTTTGAATCACATCTATTCGACGTTGTCGGAAGAGATCTGGACAACTGATGCAACAGAAAAAATAATATAGCTGAAATGAATTTTCCCAGTGTGACTAAATTATTAAATTTCTAGTATTTGGCATAGCTATTTTTCCCAGTTTGTTCCAGTAAAATTTTCTAAGTTTTTTTCTTCTTCTATGTATCGATTATAGATTTCATGAACGGTTTAATCAACATTATTTATGTCATCTGCTTTAGTGATTCCAAATTATTCTGTACATAAAGATAGGAAATCTTGACATTTAAGAAGAACACCTCTAAATTAAACAATAGAGCTACCGGCATTGCGGGGCTGCACCGGTGGCCTAGTAGTAAGAGCGTCCGCCTAGGATGCGGGAGGTCGCGGGTTCAAACCCCGGCCAAGTCATACCAAAGACTTATAAAAAGAGTACTAACAGCTGCCTTGCTAGGCACTCAGCATTAAGAGGTTAGTGTTAGGACTGGTCGGCCCGGTGTCAGGATAATGTGAACGAGTGGGACATCATGCAACATGTCTCCGGCATGATGTCCTAGTGCTAGACATCACTATAAACTGCCACACTTAAGACGTTGTAGAGATATGACTGAAATTTTTTTAAAGCTACGTTAAAAATCCAAATAACACACGCACACACGGCATTGCGGGCGCATGTATTCTCGCTTGTATATTTATTTCCATTTTAGCTTTGGGATACTTTATTGCATGGGTTTTACTATGTTTTCCTGTGAAAAAAGCGAATGTTTTCCTTGATTTAATTCTCCTTGAGCATATTGGTCACCTCAAAAATCTATGATTTAATTTAGCAAAAGATAACTGTTGTAAAAACACAACCGAATCAAAGGTGTAAAGTTGAATATGAGTAATTATGAAGAATTTAATCAATATTGATCCATGATGTTTCTTCATTTAGATTTTATGATCGAAATCAGACGTTGAGTGAACCTAATGTAAAATGGATACACTTTACATGTTATTCACCACTCTAATATTAGTGCGTGATATTGTTTGGCCAATCAAATCGCCGCCATTGATTAAGCGACCTTTTCATATCCGCTTTTGTGTTCCCAAGAAGGGAAGAGGGTAGGCCGATAAATCAGCCCTTCACCCGTGATGATACTGATTTTCGGGTGAGGGGCTGATATCACCTATTCATTAAAAGCTGCAATTATCTGCATCCAAATTTGGTTGCACACAGTGTAAATTTTATACACTTACCCGCATTTCTAGTGGCTGTGCAGCTACCGTCGGCTGAATGGTTCTTTTGGTGACATGTACATTTTATTTCCGGAGCAAATCATATGTTTGGTGACTTTTGTAAATCCACCTGAATTAGCATAACCATCTGTCCTGTGGCCATTTTGAATTTGGCGCTTGATGTGGCTGTTACCAATTACCAGTATGTGTCTAAAGTGTACCCAGGTTTGTTCCGGAAAGATTTGCATGCAGCAAAATTACACATTTTAATGAACAGGTCACAGCCGACCAGAAACCATGCATTACGCTTGAGGTTTAGACTATAGCAGCAAATCTGGACCAGTATCATTTATCACATGCTTAATTTGCTTACTTTTTTGCCTAGTTATAAGGACCGCTCCGGTGGCCTAATGGTTAGAGCGTCCACCTAGGATGCGGGAGGTCGCAGGTTCGAACCTCGGCCGAGTCATACCAAAGACATAAAAAATGGTACTAGCAGCTGCCTCACTAGGCGCTCAGCATTAAGAGGTTAGTGTTATGACTGGTCGGCCTGGTGTCAGGATAATATGACTGGGTGGGGCATCTTGCTACATGTTGCGGCATGATGACTCAGTGCTAGACATCACTACAAACGGTCACGCTGCAGACATTGTAGCGATATGACTGAAAAATTATTAAAGCGACGTTAAAAATCACACACACACACACACACACACACACACACACACGCCTAATAATAATAAAAGCAATAATAAAAATAATAATAATTTAACGAGACAGCACATTTGGTAATGAATGACCCATCTACGTCGTGGTCCTTAGCATATTAGAACGTAATGTTCTAAACAAATGTCAGAAGTCGTGTATATCACGACCAAAAGAATGCGGGTTTGATTCCTGAAGCCACTGAGTAAGGCTCGATTCTTTGGGCAAGGTACTTTACTCCACTTGCCTCGGCACTAAATAACATACTTGTGTCGTAAAGTACCAAACCTAACCAAACAATACAAAGTAAAAATCGTGCAGATGCGATGTCCCCATTCTGTATTAGGAGGCTTTAGCATGTCTTCCCATCTGGTCAAGAAAGAATTATTGAAGATTACATTTTCTCAAGGGTAGGGCATTCCAAAAGGTATGTGCTGATACAATAAAAGAGCTTTTGATGTGATTGGTTTTCGGCCTCGGATTTACGTTATTGGTTACAGACCTAAGATTTTGCTCGGTATTGGATGATCTTAGTTCAATGATTTAGGTTAGAGATGTAATCTGGAGAAAGATGTTATGTATATTTAATTTGCGTTTGTTATTCTTTTTCTCATTGGTTATGTGTTAGGTGTAATTGTAATTTTAATTGACTTTGTCCAAAAATCATGTTCATTGTATACCCGACTAGGAAAATTGATGAAGTTTTGATTTTGTAAACAACATAATACATAGCTGACTTTTCTGTATGAGTGTGGACTACATATTCAAATCATTATTAATGTTTATTTGGGTTTGGGTTCAGGATATTGGAATTCCCCCATAAAAAAACCTGGTCTACCTGATGATTTCCACATTCTTTATTTTGATTTTAGTAACAGATTTTCTAGAAATGAACTATAGACCCTCTTCCTGGTTTTACTTTTGTGTCTTAGATTTTCATATAATGTTGTTTACTTGAGATATTATTCATTCTTGCATTTAACATCTGAAGCAGAATCGGTCTTATTTTTGTGTTCATTATTTCTTTTGGTGGAATTGTTTATATTAGTCACTGGAAATACAAAGTGCTCATCTATAATATTCTTGGACTGGAACATTAATTTGGACTTATAGTGAATTCAGACAATAACATTTTTGAATTATAATATTGTGATATTCAAACGACATTTTTAATTTTTACTTTGTATTCTTGGGAAATAAATTATTTGTTGAATTTTACAAAACTTGTTGGTTTTCGCACTTTTCTGTTACTTATAGTTAAGATCATAGATTCGTAAAAATAATGAAGATTTTTATGTCACGATTCCTTTAAAATAAAGTATGTTTGGTGATCCGTATATGAATTCCAGCTGTGGTGTTTCATTGTAAGTGATGCTTATATACACGCTGATAATTGTATGGTTTTAGGTACTGTAACCAATATTTCCGATACAGAGAAGATTTGAACTACATGTACTTTATATCAAGTTGAAATAGATTTTAAAAGTTGCTTTCATTTTAACTGAAACATTGATTGTCATAATTGATTTATATAGGTAGTTACTCAATGTTGTAATTTGATAAATTCATTAATTAGCAAACAAGAGTTAGACTAAATTTCCTAAACCTTGGATATTGCCGTTTATAATTTTTGTTGTTGTGGTGGTGGGTTTAACGCCATTTTTCAGCACATGATAGTCTATACATGGCGGCCAATTTAACTGGGGCATGAAGAACCTGTGAGAACCTCATGAAAAACCACCGACCCAAGGGAAGCTACTGGCAAGCTTTCTCACATAACCGCGTTGACCGAGCCTGAGGTTCGAACCCACGCGGACAGGTGTTATGGCAGTGATCGGTAAAGGTGAGCGCTTTAGACCACTCGGTCACCCGAGGCCCTATTATTTGGCTGTTACTTTCCATTTTGAATGGAAAGCAGTAGCCAACATTAAAAAGTTATTTCCATGATAGAGCAAGCTTGGGAGATAAGCATCTTAGTTAAAACTCTTCCATTTTGAGGTAAAATCGGTACGCATGGTTCCAAAACACAGCGATCGTGGCACGTATACACGCGATATCACGTTGTTCGTTTATATATTTATTTTCACACAAAAGACCATAGCAAAACCATAAAAAGCTTCGCTAGACCAAATGGAAACCTTAGTTAGCTACCCCATGGAAAAAAAGAAAGATTGAAAATGTTGGTAATTGGTATATAATTTTCCATTTACAAGCATTGCGTGATTTTTTTGTAAATTAAGGCTCTGCATCGAACTACTGAAGCATTATTGTATTCGCCTTCTTCGTCCGTCCATCAATCCGTCCGTTCACACATCGTGCAACCACCTTAGCTCTTCAACCCTTACACGTAATAGAATGTCTATTTGTACGCTAATTGCGTATGACATGCATGTGTGCCTTTTACAGGTTTCGTCTTTTCAGATCCAATATGGTCATTTTTTACATCAGTTTGAAAGCTCCACTATAACAGATCCAGTATAGTCGTTTACACATGTATGAAAGCTCAGATCCGGTATGGTCATTTTTATCTCAATTTGAAAGCTCCACTTTAGCAAGCAGATCTATGCAGCTAGCACAGTTTAGGAACCAGTCAACCTATTCCGATATAGGCTGGTGTGCACACTTGTCTTATAGACGTTGATGTGCCGCCTGTTATAGATATTGTCTTTTCAAGTCCTTGTGGAACTGAGTTATGGCCCTTGAAAATTAACTTCTACCATCACAGGGGAAGCTGTTTGTAAGAGGCATGTCACATGAATCATTCAAATTATTAATACCTAATTTGGTGTGCACATTGTCCCATAGACATCGATGTGCTTTTGGTGTTTTGTCTCGACGTTTTCATTCAAAATGAGTTAAGACCCTTGACAGTTAACCTCATATCTTCATACGAAATGTTTCTTGTAACAAGCATAGCTCAATAACCTTTCAAGCCATTTTGGTGTGTACTTTGTCTCACAGATTTAGATTTGTTTTTGTTGCGTTTGAAGATGATGAGTATATCATATTCGGAATGTAATTTAGTCAGTTTTATGTAAATGTACCCAAAATCAACATGAGAAAAAGCGCATGATTGGCCAAAGTTGCAAACTGACACCCCAATAAAATTCTAACCTCCGAAGTGCAAGGCTCTTGCTATATACATTTTCAGCACCCCGTATGAGTGGTCAAAAGTTGTTTGAAGTCTGTATGAGTGGCCTTGGCCTCTATTGAATAATTACGACCTACTACGGTCTGTAATAAAAATAGAACAGTCTTCACAAGAAAACAAAAACATTTGCAAAACTACAGAAATATTCAAGATACACTACTGAAATAGCGACTGACTGGAAAGCTAGGAGACTGCATCCTGCGCACCAGTGCAAGGAAAAGCCATTTGACGATATGACGACAGTTTTAACATTACGAAGGTCTTGATCCGTTGAGGGTACGTTGACTGCACATAATCCTTATTGAAAGGGAAAAGAACGGTATCGAATTTCGTAAGCTCATTTGAAAGAGACTATCTTTGTCCATTACAGAAACCATCGGCATTCACACATTTCTAGACGCAGCAACGCGCGAGGCCATTTAAAACTAATTTTAATCTGTCCAGCCTGGGCATGAAGTCTTAAAAATGTATATATGATCAGTAGAGTTTAATGAGTAGGTTAGTTTATCTAAATATTCCTACTTCAAATAGATTACCTAACTCACTTTTCCTCTCCCCTCTCCCACCACCTTTATAAACATTCTCTTTATTCTAGCCTATGAATGAAATAAATATAAAGGAATCTTCAAGCTTTTTCTGAAAGCAAATGCTTGTATGGATTCAGTGTTGTGTCGCTTTTTGAAACACTCTTTACATCTTTGAAACGAACGTTGATTTCCAGAACTTTGCAGGCAGACACGCAGAATCGATTCCTTCCCATTTCACAGTATTTGTTAATGTCTTTCTTGGATTATACATGGTCTTTCCGTTACCTCACTTCTCTATAATTGTATCAATACCTTCTGTCAGCTAGGAATTTCATTCATGCACTTCTCTGAGTAGAGTTACTTTGTATTTTGTACTGACATGCAAGACTAACGGCGGTTGTAAACATGGTCGTCCTTAAAGAACATTTCTGCGTGAGTAATTATGCCTGGGAATGTTTTGGCGGAGGACCACTCAGGTATGGCTGCCCAGGACGCTGTCATGACGTAATTGACATAATAAAGCCGGAAGAGCCGAGATCTGGGGACGTGACTAAGGTGATTACTGGCGCAGAAGAATAGATCTGTTTTACTGTTTACTGTGCCAATGTATGCCTGGTTAAAATTATTATTTTATAAGAAAAAGATTTTTGTTATTTAAAAAAAAAAAACATTTGGTTTAAACCGGATTTTTTACTGGAGGGAATACAATGCAGCCTGCATATCTGAAATACCTTCAACTTGCCAGACCGTCATTTTAATTGTAGATTCAATACATGACAATAATGATGTATATCAAATTGACACCCATCATGTATGTGCCACTACCGTGTTTGTCTGCAATAGGTATTTCTGGCCGTTTGGTATGCAACCAGTAAGCCCATTTGCTAAATTCAGCACATAAGTAGATCAATAAATTGGAACAAATTTACATTTTCAATACACTCCTGACTTTTGCCCTTCGTTTGTTTTTTATACAAATACTTATTTTTAGCACGTTACAATACTGTGGTATCCTCATATGTCACCTATGTGTGGGCCGAAATTTACCTTTATTAACAACAGTTTTGTTCGGTTCTGTTCACTTCTGAATTTATTTTACCATGTGTCATTGTTTTATATCTCCACTCATTATGAAGATCATGGGATCCTAACCGTTCGTGAAAGCGTGCATGCGTTCATTTTGTCACCCAACTTGTCCAGCACCGTTCAAAGCAGAGACTTCAGACCTCGAGACATGATTGGGACTGGTCTGTAGATGCGCACAATTTTTTAAAATTTAATCTATCGCCTGGTTACGTGGTTTGGAGGTTCGGCTTATTTCATATGTGATTATAATGACGTCAATGCCATTTTAATTTTGTCTTAAAAATGACCAATTCTTAAGTTTGTTCGTGATTCTTGAGACAACTGTCAACACATATCAGACGACGTTTTGAATGAGTCCACTGGTTCGTGTCCTTGGCATACGCACATTTGACTCCTGGGTCATATCCGGAGTCTGTCCCATTAACCATGTGTATATACATTTACTGGGCACGAACAGACGAATTCAGATAGATAATATGTGACCCACATTACACAATGGGTCTAACCTTAAACTGCCATCTGCCAGAGAACTAGCCTTCGGGGCACAGATTTAGGGGTTAGGGCAATTATTGGAGTGTGCGGATACTGCATGTGTTTTGCAAACACCTTTTGTATTACAACTCAAACTTTACTGGCTCATAAAGGTTTTAGCAACTTATAGCTTTACTTTTTCAGAGTTTAACTTTTATTCGGCACTGTATAGCTGTGATTGCGCTGATGTGTTCTTAAACTCTAAATACACATACATTGTATTAGTACTGGGTATTTTACTACAGTTCTTAGAGAATCTAATAATTTCGAAAACAAAACTGGGAAATATCGTGACATTTTCAAAACTGCATTTTCTCGTTAAAGAGAATACGTATCAAGCGTGGACAGGAGTGTCAGTTGTTACAAATACTGCTCTTTTAATGCCCTTTTAAACAATTTTGTCTATTGATCTATTGGACATTCGTCCACCATAACGAGAAGAGTATTATGATATGTTTTTCTGTTTTTATTTCATTTCCGCACAGTAACGCAGGTTCTCCACCAAATATAATTATCAAACTTTCTGGATGCTTTGCACTTCGATTTTAGGGTTAAAAGGTCAAAGATCAATGTCAGTGTGACTGAAGGATGAAAATGGATTCCAAACAATAACGTTTGCATCACAGACCTGGACAAAACGGTGTGGCTGGCTAGCACTTTGCACAAGAAAGAAGTTTGCTGGGGTTTTGAAAGGTCAAGGTCACTGGCTGAAAATAAAAATTATCTGCACAATAATTTAAATTCTTGAGATTGTAACTTGACTACATTTTGTCGAAAATTCATTTTAACTAAAAGAAAATATTTATTTATTACCTTTTTGGTATTTTTCTTGCAATAATACTTTTAAGTTTGACCATGTGTCTCGACCAAAGCTTGTGAAGGGATCGTCTTTAAGGCGCGGAGAAGGGCTATTGATTTTTGGGCTAAAACAATCAAGGGTCCGGGTATTTGTGGCTAGAAAAATATAGGTTTTGCAGAATAATTCTTTTAAGAAACTTCACGATTCTGCTGTCTAAAGTTAAGATGTCAGAGTCATTGTAAGACTAAGAACTTTAATTCAGGATTGCACCATGAAGCAAATAAGACATGTATTCATAAATGCACGCAGCAACCTTCATTCGTCCTTGAAGTACAATTAATCCTTTCACTCGACCTTGAAGTACATTTAATCCTTTCACTCGCCCTTACTCATTTCACGCGTTTTTGAGGTACAATTAATTATTTCACTCGTTTTTGAAGTACAATTATTCTTAACACTCGTCCTTGAAGTACACTTAATCCTTTCCACTCGTCCTTGAAGTAAAATTTTTCCTTTCACTTGTCCTCGAAGTATATTTAATACTTTCCACTCGTCCTTGAAGTACAATTATTCCTTTCACTCGTCCTTAATGTACGATTAAACCGTTCTACTCAGAGAGATACATTCTACCCACCTTTCCACCCACGTGTCTAATAAACATTATCATCTATATGGTTCCTTGCGAACGTCCTTCGACCCACCACGCAAGTTCTTATTGATGACTAGTCA
>JAECUM010031103.1:0-28178 GCA_016617855.1 Megalonaias nervosa
TTTCTACTTTCGTGGTGTTTGTTTTTATTTTTGTAATCATATCATTATATATGTTTTTATAAGTGTTATCAAATGTAGTAAAGCGCTTAGAGCTTCTAAAGATTAGGCGCTATACAAAGTCCTCATTATTATTATTATTATTATTAATTTGTCCAGTCAGTTCCTCAGTTCCTGTTTTGAAATATAAAACAAAACATTCTGATAAAACTTGCATGATTTCAAAGTTTTCATTATTCAACATACAGAGAACTTCTATCCTCTTCATGTAAACATATCATGGAATTATTATAGTTCAATTTTATGACAAATCCACATGAGATACTTTTGTTGTGTCAGTACAGAATAATGTGTATTGTTTCCAAGAATTTCTTTTTCTATGCAGATTACTAGCATTTGTATGAAAATGTCAAGACAGAAGTTTTTTTCTGTGTATTCTGTGTATCTTTCTCTATTCTCATTGCAAATCTGATCTATTAGAATCTAATATTGGATATATCTAATCTGTTATTGCTGTATATACTTGCTTATAAGTCGAGTCACACTGCAAACAACAAAGATTCTGATCTGCCCTAGCATAATTCACCTGCAGATCAGGGTCTGTGCTGTTTGTTCCACTGATTACTCCCAACAACCTGCAGAGACCCTGATCTACTGGCACATTATGCAACAGCAGATCTGTGTGCAGTTTGCATATGGGCTTATCGTATAAACGAGTAAATACAGTAGATAACAGATACAAGTCAGTATAATAATGTCCCTACTGCTTATTATGATTAAATACTTACTACAGAGACAGATATCCCCAGCATATGGTTATTATTTACATTTCTTCTTTTATTACATGCATGAACACAGTGCATTTGGCCTGTACATATAACAATCAGTGCTGACCATGAATGTTTTGTGCATGCAATGTCTTAATTTAAAAACACCTTTGTTAAATTTAAGCTGATCAACATCATGATTTCCTATTTAAAAATGATCAAAATAGCAAATTCAGCTGGAATTTAGATCTGCCTTCACATAATGCACCAGGTAGTCTTGTTCCATGCACTTTGTTTTGCTTATAAATTCAAGTGAATAACACATAACGAGCTGATTTAGTGTAAAATTATATATAATGGCAGATATAATAATAATAATAATGGTAATAATAATGAGGACTTTGTATAGCGCCTGATCTTTAGAAGTTCTAAGCGCATTACAACATTTGACAACACTTAAACATATATAATGATATGATTACAGAAATAAAAAACAAACACCACGAAATTAGAAAACAGAAAACATGCTGTAAATATTTAAGGTAAGGAAACATTATTAGGTCTTTAAGTCTGTTCTTGCAGTAGTTTTAAGAGCGCTCTTGAATGAGATCACTGTGTCTTTGTGTCTAAGTTCAGTGGGCAATTCATTCCACGTTGCTGGGCCCTGGTATGCAAAAGAACGTTGTCCATATGATTTTATTTTCATAGTGGGAATAATGAGAATACGAGTGTCAGAAGAGGAGTGTAAGTATCTTGCTGGTGTGTACACATGGGTGAGGTCAGATAGGTATGTTGGACTGGAGCCCGTCAGTGAAACGTAGCACAGAGAACAAATTTTGTGTTTAATTCTGGATTGAATGGATAGCCAGTGTAGGGTACAGAGCAGGGGGGAGGCGTCACAGATAACAAGCACCTAGATGAGTCACATCTAGGTGCTTGTTACGCAATGGTAAATATCATAGTAATATATGCACAGACCCTTGTTCATCAGTATCTTCTCAGTATGCTCGTTGAACCAGTTTGGGTTGGTAGCCCATGTCTAGTACACTCTGAGCTGCATCCATAAGCAAGTATTTTTTTGTATCAGTTTTACCAGGGGATGGGGTGGATGTTGCTGCACCACCAGCAGCACCACATGTAGTTCCACTGCTGCTAGTAGACTCTCCAGGAACTGCAGAATCTTTTGCTGTGTTGTTCTGGGAATCTATAGCATAAACGCGAGTACACTTCATAAAAAAATCAAGAAGTAGTAATATACATTTGATATATCTTCATTTGTGCAGTTTTTGTAATTAGCATGACAGCAACTAAAAGGGAAGTAAGCAAGTAAAATGGAAGTATTATGGAACTGTGTGCACAAAAATACCTTTTGTATATATAAACATAAATACAGATTTGGTTTTCTTACCACATACAGTGTTAACCAGGGTGTATCATTGTAGCCTTGGCAATTTCAAAATAGCGATTTCTGTTAACTTACTGCAACTTACATAAATTACTGGCTGTATATAGGCCTGTGTTATCTGTCTGTGGGTTTGACCATGTGAGCCTTGTCACGAGTATTCTTTGTATGGAAGCAATCTTTAGCTGTTGCAATATGTAATGGTGTAGAACTGTATTCTTCCTTGCCTCTATTGTTTGTTATAAAATCATTTATGACATTGTTTCAAATTTTATTTTATGTTTCTAGAACATCAGATCTATGCCACATATTGTCATGCTGTTAGATAAAATATACACATAGGAGGAAGGTTGAGAATATTTCACACCCATATAATAAAACAATATGTAGAAATGTCTGAGGAGATGGTAGGTAAAAGGGTAATGAACATAATACATGTATATACTGCATTTATCAAAGATGAATTGTGTGGCAAACCAAATGATGAAACCAATACATAACATCCCCAATAGTACCACCTAGTGAGTAGGTGATGGCACTCACAAAAGTTAAGTGATCTGGAACATATATACGAGAAATGAAGAGACAGGTTTGTTTCTTGGATCAGTAGGATGGACCTGACAAAAAAAAAGACAATGCAATAAAGTTTCTGAGTTCATCCCAGGAAAGGAATTCTAACGCACTACAAGGAAAGATGATCATTGCACCAGTCCTAGAATTATCAGAGGTGAATGAGTCATTTGTGTTAATAATAATAATAATAATAATAAAGACTTTATTTAAAGAGGGTTACTCAATTAGCTAAGAGCTAATCTACCTTGAGGCCCTCATACAACGGAATTTATTTATTTTAGCTACTGATTGATGACTGGTGTTGATGACTGGTACCTCAGACACTGGCTTAAACATTGTTTTGCTGGGGCCCCGAGTGGCCGAGTGGTCTAAAGCGCTGTCCGTTACGGATCACTGCCATCTCACCTCTGTCTGCGTTGGTTCGAGTCTAAGATTCGGCGAATGTGGATGTGAGAAAGCTTGCCAGTAGCTTCTCGTGGGTCGGTGGTTCTTTCTGCGGATTTCCCAGTTTCTTCCTACACCATTAATACTGGCCGCCATGTACAGCCTATCGTGTGCTGAAAAATGGCGTTAAGCCCCACAACAACAACAACAACATTGTTTTGCTACAAGAACAAGAAGAGGTAAAGTTACCTGTTGATTATACAAGCTGAAAATTGCTACCCTATGAGTAAAACTGCTCCATTATCTAAAAGAAGTGCTTGGCTGGTCACCAGCCCCTCAGTCACCAACACACTGTTGCAGCTGTATCACTTCAATAATGAGGCAATCAGAGGATATAAAACTTTAGGAACTGATTATTAAAACAGATTATGGAGTAGCAAGTTTTACTTTTCCATCATGTCTCAGTAATATAAATAGTATTTTCAGTTTATATTTTGTCTGTAAAAATTTTGATATTTTCCAATAACGTTTCCACATTTTTGAGGTGGGAAGTATTGTCATGGAATTCTGTGCATAAAAACACCTTCTGTATTATCTGTGCACATAAATGTAGATTGGGTTTCATTGCCACATACAGTATTACCCATGACATAATTTTAGCCTTGGTGATTTATGTTTACTTATTAATAATAATAATAAAAATAATAATAATAATAAATAAATACTTTATTCATAGAGGGAAACTCATTTAGTCAAGGACTATTTGTCCTTGATGCTCTCTTAAGAAAAAAGTTAAACATTCTGCATCTCACACAAGTTAGAAAAAATTCCTATTTAATATAACATGTCTCAGTTTCATAAATACCAAATTCTATTATGATCGATTTGTAACACATGCATACACATGATATCTCTGCTTTAAATACTACAAAAGTTTCTGCAGATTCTACCGGCAGTGAAAACTTGTTTCACAGAACTGCACCAGAGTACTGGAAGCTTCTCTTAAATTGCCCTGTTCATGGTTTTGGTGGATGAATGTTTCTGTGTAATGTTCATCTCAACTGTAATGTTTTGACTAAGGCCTGAATAAATACTGAACATAGTTTAGTGCAGCTCCTTGTAGACCTTTATATACAAGAACTTTCTTGTAAAAATCAATTTGTTTCATATACTGCAAACCATTTTTGTTTGTAAACAATGCTGCTGATGAATAATCAATAGATACATCTAAAATAAAGTGTGCACCCTTTTCTGAAATTTACAATTCTTGTCAAGCAAAGACTTAAGAATATTTTCCCCATACTGTTGAACATTGTTGGAAGAAAGTATGAATTGAAGTACAGAATGCAGGTTTTGGTAGATACATATTGCTTGATTCTGCTGAATAAAACAATTTTGGATCATAGTGTCAATATGGTCAATATGGCTATCTCACTGTAAATTATTGTCTTCAGGCACACATACAAGCTTTTCATATTTGCCATTTTCTAAGTGAAATTATTTATTGTAAGAGATAATTTTGGATTATTTCGGACTAATGTATGTAGCTTTTGTGATGCCCCCAAAATCATACATTTTGTTTTACCTTCATTAATTACCATCTCATATTTGAACTGTAACAAAATCTAATAAGGTCTTCATCTAATCTTTATTTGATAACTTCAGTGTCATAGCTAAATGTGTAAAAGTTTTGATTTAGTATGGAATAGTATTTACATACATAAGAAAAATCAGAGGGCATAAAATAGAGCCTTGAGAGATGTGTGAATGAATAGTGTGAGTCTGGGGGCTAATATTACCAATGGTTACTTTTTGAGACATTTGGTTTAGGTATAATCTAAACTGATTTAAGACCGCTCCAGAGGCCTAGTGGTTAGAGAGTCTGCCTTGGATGTGGGTGGTCGCAGAATCAAACCCCGGCTGAGTCATGTCAGAGACTTATAGAAATGATACTAGCAGCTTCCACCTTTGTCGCTCAGCATTAATTTGATGGTGTTAGGACTTGTCAGCCTGGTGTCAGTATAATTTGACTGGGTGGAACATGATGCTACAGGTCTGTAGCATGATGCCTCAGTGCTAGGCATAACTATAAACTGCCACACTGCAGATATCAGAGTGATAAGACAAAAAATTACTAAAGCTACATTAAAAATCCAAATCACACACACACTAATTTAAGGAAGTATTATAAAACCTGTAACAGTTAAACATTTGCAGAATTTCATGATAAAAGAAATCAAAGGCATTCTTGAAGTCAAGGAAAACAATCCCTGTCAAAATGACTATTATCTATTTCTTGATGCTAAATATCTGTTAATTTGGTGAATTCTGTTTGGCATGAGTGATTATTTTCTTGATCCTGATTGTGCCCTACGAATATAATGCAAGTTTTTTTTTAAAAATTATAGACCTGCATAGCTACTTGCTTTTCAGATCATTTTGATCATAAAAATAGAATGAATATTGGTCAGTAGTTCCTTGGATCCTCCTTTTCACCTTTCATAAAGACAGGTGTAACCTTTCCATGTTTCAAGGTATCTGAGAAGTTATTACTCATTGATCTTAGGGGTAATCCACTTGTGTGTAATTGGATGTTTAACCCTTTTTTATTTTAATTGGAACATACTTGTCTAAGACTGTAGTTTATAACTGATTCTTTGTTTGTTTGTTTGCAACCTTTAGCCATTTAGTTTTCTTCTTACCATTCAATGAATATACACAAAACGGATTTGTAGTAGTGTAGTCAGAAATTTTAGCATAGTTTACATTTGGTCTTGATAGCCATCTACATTATAATGAACTTCTTGCTATTCTGAATCAATGATAACGTGATAAAGCTAGTTCTTCCACTTACTGCTTGGGTGACATATTGAGCTGGGAGTTGTCCTCAAGTTAAATCAGCCACAGCCACTCTGTTTATATGATCATTGTTAATGCTTTAAGACTGGGGGACAGGGCATGTGAATAATTCTTCCCTCTTGATGTTTTCTGTATGCATGCAGTAATTAAGAAAACTATCTGGGTCATCTAATGTTAATCAGTTAGACATCAGAAGTCTTCTGGTGAAAACACCATGTCAATATGACTTTCCATTCAGGAAAAGTAGTAATAACAATATTTTTAAGATGGCTGCTTTGGTGGCCATATTGAACATCAGATCAGCAACTTTTTCAATTAGGGCCAATTAGATCTCATAAGAAGTCCTTCATTAAAATCCCATTTTGATTTGACCAGCTGTTCAGCAGGAGGAATGATAACAATAACAAGATTTTCAAAATGGCTGCTATTTTGGCCATCCTGGACATCAGATTGGCACCATTTTCATTATGATCATCCTTTCATGAGGAGTAGTGACAACAAGTCTTTGTAATGGCCAATGTGTGTTGGCCATATTTCAGTGCCAGACTGACACCATTTTCATTCAAGACCAACTGGGCATCATAAGTGTTTTTGGTGAAACCCCAGGTCAGTATGACTTTCTGTTCAGGACAAGTTTTATTAACATGGTTTTCAAGATGGCTGCCATGGTGGCTATACATAGTACCATTTTTATATAGGACCAACTAGACATCATAAGAAATCTTTTAGTGAAAACCCCACACTGATAAGACCATCTAAGTATGAGGAGTAGAGAAAACCAGATTTTCAAGATGGCTTTCATGGCAAACAGTGGGCACCATTTTCATTTAGGACCAACTAGACCACAGGATGAATGTATGTGTAAAGTTTCATGACAATTTTCTAAGTGCTGTAGGAGAGGTAGCAATAGCAAACTTGTACTAACAGACAGATGAGTGATCAACGGACAAAAGATGGTACCGCAAGTTCTTCTGGTTCATGACCAGCAGAACTGAAAGTCTAAGCCATTCAGACAAGAAAACCAGTGGAGATAAATTTTGTCTATTTCAATGACTTAGTATACAATGTTAGTTTTAGAAACATAGAAAAAAACAACTTATCTTCAGTTAGACTTGGTTTTCATGATGGCTTTATCTGATTCAAAGCATGTTTTTGTCACCCTACCTGTACTATAAGCAATGCTTTGCAAAAATGTTGCAGAGTACAAACGACACTGAAGAAGTAGCTATTCAATATGGCTAGTTTTCATGTCAGGATTTCTTCTTTAAACGTTCTGACTGCAATTGGCTGAGACATAAATCCACTGCCAAAGACCAGAGCATTCTGCATGCTGATGACATAAATCCACTGCCAAAGACCAGAGCATTCTGCATGCTGATGACATAGAATGGCAAGATTAGTTTTAGAACAGTAACACATAGAATACAACTGAAATGAATGTACTGCAAAGGTAGGTATTAAATCACTAATTAAACTGAATTGCCATTACAGTATCAAGTGATGAAACTATTCTACCTTTCTTTGCAGCATATGCAGTAAATGTCTCAGTGTTGTTTATGGGTGGCTGGTTTGCTCCACCTTTATTTATCTTTGCCTCCTCCTGAAAGAAGTTAGAGAGAACACTATGGAGTATTATAGAATTTCTCAATGCATTTAATACTTAACAAAAAAAATCTTCTGCTTAAAGCAGTGGACACAATCTCTGAAAGTAGGGACTGTTACAGAATGTAATATGGTAAGCAATTAATCTTTACATGCTTTGAAGATGAGTGTGTTCATATAAATTGTAGGAATCCTCACAGCTTGTGATTCAAGACTTAAACATTAAGATCTGGGATGCAGGGGCTTATTAATGACATCAGATGTTCATGTCGTTTTTAATAGGTACCAATAGGCAACCTTCTAGTGCTTCAATAGTTTGATGAAAATGAACAACCAAAATTAGACTTGATGTACATTTAATCTTTCTCTATACAAATGCAACCATGTGTCTCATTGAAGTATTCAGGATATTTAAGGAATTGCAATAGGCTTAAATGAAAATATTATGGAAGTGGAATGTTTGATATATGCAAGCAATGCCAGCCCTAGTGATCAGTCTTTAATACACAACAAATATTACTGAACCATTTCTAGGAAAAAAAACAACAAAAATATGAGTAAATGTTTGACAGCTAGATTAACTGAATCAAAATTAGTTACTATTTGTTGTATTTTTAAGGTGAGAAAAGGCTGGTCCAGGTGAAAATACAGTAACCACAGTTGTTATCATCTATTTTTACTGCCCATTTGTACAAGTTAGACAAATTTCTCCTTTTCATTTTGAGGAAGTATGCAAATGCTGATGCAGCTATCTTACCCTCTCAGCTATTTCGACTTGCATCTTTACAAGGGAGACAAATTCCTCCCCTTTCATTTTGAAGACATAAAAGCAAGCAGTTGACCATCATGCGTGTTCAATCCATGAATCATCTTCACTCATCCAGTGTCGCAATCCAACTCCACAATGAAAACATCGGACACAGTCACTGAATCCTAAAGACAAACTAACTTTCTTGCACTGTCTTGTCTTTCTTATTTCTCACCTACATACCAACACACCCACCAACTAGCATTACGTAGACTTTGTGACATGTTCACACATGTATACACACAATTACACGTGCAGTTACACACAAACAATTAAACCTACACAATCCATCTTTATATAACCTGCCCAAAAATGACTATTACTGAATTCATTAGATTACTCAACTGTTTGGGGGTTCTCATTTTTAGAAATACACTGAAAAAATCCAAGCTATTGTTCCAGAATCATGTTCGCTATATATGTTTATTTTGTTTGTGTGTGATTTGGATTTTTAACATAGCTTTAACAATTTTAAAGTCATATCACTCTGATGTCTGCAATGTAGCAGTTTATAGTCATGTCTAGCACTGGGGCATCATGCCGCAGACATGTTGCATTATGTATCCACCCAGTTACATTAACGTGACAACAGGACAACTAGTCCTAACACTAACCACTTAATGCTGAGCACCAAGCAAGGCAGCTGCTGATACCATTTTATAAGTCTTTGGTATGACTCAGTCGGGATTTGAACCCATGACCTCCTTCATCTGAGGTGAACACTCTAACCACTTAGGCCACTGGAGTGATACATTTATTTTGTAATAGTGAATCTAATGTGTCCTATGTTGTGAGGCTATGAAGTCCATTTCGTGACATCTGAGCAGGCTAATATTCATCCAATTCTCTAAGCAGAAATACTTCACCAAATTAAAAATGAGAATTACAAGCCTTGAAAGGGCACATTTAGTTTCAGCCAGTAAATGAGTTTCATTTGAAGCAGACTATATCCATGACTCAGAGCAAATTGGTGTTATGTCAATACAAGCAGTATTCAAGAAGGAATTACGGGTAAACTGGTACCATATTATACTCTAACAAGCTCAACCAGTATATCAATGAAAATACTTTCAGAGTGTAAGTTAGTACTAGTGATACTCATAGGATGTAGCTTTAATATATGAAACATGGTGTGTTGTGGAATATTGAAAGGGGTCATGAGGGTGCCAAGCACGAGAGTACCTATTTGATCTTTTTGCAACACGCCACAGTTTTATATCAGGTAAATAACTTGTATCATCGCTTTAATGTACATAAGGGAAAAAAGCAAAGAATCAATTATGCTCATAACTCTGGTATACTATTATCATGTCAAGCAATTTCATTTTGTACCTCCAGATCATTCAATTTTGATGACCAATAAGATAGTGTGAACAAGTGTGTGTGTGTGTGTGTGTGTGTGTGTGTGTGTGTGCACCAAACATTTTCATTACTGCTATCAAGAATGGGATTATTCAATGCTTGTTGGAAGCAGGTCAGTAAAAATAATAGACACAGATAATATGGTATCCATCAGATTTGAATTTTATGCAGAACTAATGGACAGCAAAACAGCTGCTCTAATGGGATTAAAGATTTTGTACATTTTGAAAGGCAAGGAAACAAAAAACCTACAAGATGTATATCTACTGAATGGAGTACTTTGTTTGAATACTCGCATCTATTCAAAATTACCAGCATGTAAAAATTGAAATTCAAATTGGGTGTATTCCTTAACTTGAACAATTTATTTTCAACTAACTTAATCAAATAACTAAAAATATATTAAACCAATCAAAACAACAAAATATATATCTGGAGATAGATAAACATAATGGCTTCTATTATATATCATATTACATATACTTAACATCAATATATCTTCATTTATACTATTTTGCAACTTTAAATTGCTATCTGGCTTGGGTTTCTTTTATTTTTATATTTGGGAAAGGTTTGAAGCTAAAACATGAGAATTCAAAGGTCATAAAGGATCATTTTTCACTGTACAAATCTAAACTATAATTCAGGATATGGTGGAACCTTGTGTGTCTTTAACTAAATATTGCCAAATTATAATTTTGTTTTTCTTTATAACATATTAACCCCAAAAAATCAGATTCCATGACCTGATCTGTGACCGGATGTTTGCAATACTTTGAATCAACATCCAAGGCCATCGAACTGCTGGGTATCAGTAAATACCCAAAAGTTCAGGTTTAAATGTATAATCCACATAGCAGTAAGTTACCTGCAGAGACTTTATAAGACTGCACCAATCTGTATAGGAATTTTAGTTGTATTTGCTGCTGTCTGCTTCAAATTATAGCTCTAACAGAACTTTATATTCATTTACTTGCTCAGAATAATTTGGCTACCTTTTGGTCAAGTTTCGTAATGAATTTGATAAGGTAATTTTTTCTTCTTCTGAAAACTAGAAGAATGTACAAATTCTACCCAATTAAACAGACTTTACAATAGGCCTACCCATCCCCATTTGCACACATACAAACAAACAGTCCACCAAAGCTGAAGAAACTCAGATTGAGGCAGATATGTATATTCTAGAAATATAATATCAAATGGAAACTTCATTCCAGTACAAATGGTTTTCAATACATAGACATCAGTTTTTTTCACATCTAAAAGTATATACTGGTAATTGTCTACTGCATAGTAGAACCCACAGTCAAACAAATCTAAAAGGAATCTAAAGTCATTACAAACTATGGAACATTAGATCACTAACATGCCAAACCTTAGTAGAGATGGTTTCCAATGTGCAGAGACTGATTTTAACTATTCAAAAAGCATATCATAGCCTACCTGCAAAGTAGAAACCACATTCAGCCATTTCCTCTGGTCTCTGATGCAGTTCTGCTGGCCAGCCATGGAATGAGTTTATTCTCATGTTCTTGACTGCATACTGTGGATACTTGGGTGGTGGCCCTTTGACAGAGTCAATGACTGCAATAGAGGTCTGCTGATTGTCCATTACATTTTGTCCCTCTGATGATACCAAGTGGTTTGGTGGTGAACCTTTATATGCCACCAGCATATCATGTGTTTCATTTGAAATCTTTATATGATTTTGTTCACTTGATGGAAGCACCAAAGATGACACACCTTGTGTAGTGTCTGATGGAACTGACCCATCAGTTCTTTGGATGGCAAGAAGATGCACATTGGTAGTTGATTGTGGCGAATTTGCTTTTCTAATTGGAATATTGACTACAGCATTATTTGTAAGGAAGCTACACCTGGGGGCCAATTTTTGATGAATCAATAGTGGAATGTCTTCAAAGACCCAATTGTCTTTACGACTGCCATAGCAATAGCAGATCACCTGGTCATTGCATCCACCATAATAAAATCCAGCTCCTATTATTCTGATGGCAAAGGGTCAATTACCTCTTGGAAAATGTGTCATGGTGCATAGTCGGAGCATCTCAAATTTCATCATTGTCTGTGTTTCTGGAATGTTATCTGATGTAAGCTGTGTTAATATTTCTCTCAGTTCATTTGTGGTTTGTCCCTCAAAAAATCTAACTATTACATCTTGACTGAGGTTTGGTGGTGGAAGTGAATTCTGTGTAAGCCAGATAGTGTGGTGAAAATCACGTTTTCCTGTCCTTCAGATTCTGTAATGCTCTGTTCATGCTACATGATGCCAAACTGGATTTGCTGCTAAGTTTCATTGCCATCTTCCATTTGGTCAAAAGTGGTGAACTTTCTCTCAAAGAAATCTTTGAGTGATGTATGCAGACTATCTACCATTTGAATTTCATGTACTGTATTTTGTTTTCTACATTTCTGAGAATGTTTGTCTGGTGCTTTTAAAGAAACAATTGAATCCCATGAAATACAACCTGAAAGGTTCTCAGCACCTTCTTCTTGCTGAACACCAGTGTATCATCTATTGGTAGTGATGATGGTACCTGCATTTTCATTACAGTTGCTGAAAAGAGTAATTTTGAACTGTCAGTACATAAATGCTGCCTTTCTCATCTTCTGGATAGTTTCATGCGTCTCAAGAGACATTTTTATCTTACAGTCAAACCTGCCCTAATAGTCACTGTGTTTTACCCATCATCATCTCCCAGCTTCATGTCAATCTCTCAATTAAATTGTTTATTCTTTCCACTTAAAAAAATGTAAATAAAGACACAGTACTGCTTAGAAATTTGTTATTGGGGTAGATCATGATTTTTATATCACCATTCAAACCTCTATGAACACATACACATGCATTTTGGAGAATGGTGACATGCAGATGGCTGTACTGAATGTATTTGACAGATAGAAATAATACATCACTAACTTTACCCTGAACATGCTTTAGTTTATTAAATTTGACCTATTCAACAGTTATAGGTTACTGCATTTGTATGGGAAAATAAGAACAAGTTTTTCGGATGGATATGCTGCATGACCTTGGGACTGCAGTATATCCATCCAACAAAACGAGTTCATATTTTCCCACACAAATGCAGTAACCTATTTATTATATGCTCATTTTCTTATTCTACCTAAGGCTTAATTATATAATTAAAAATACACTACAAGAAACATAGTAACTGACTTTATACCATATTCCAAACTAAATACACAAGCGCAGAATCATCAGTATACAACAAAAACATTATTAATGCACATTCAACTCTGCCCAGATAAATTTGAACTTAGTCACGTGCTAGACATCACTTTCGAAAGAAAATGGCATTTTGGTCTACTTAAAATTGAAATTTAGATTCATATTGTGAATGAATGCGCATTGCAACAACTTTTCCATTTAGTCTGGAATGAATAGATTTTGGTATTTTTGTCGATTCTGCTAAATCTCGTGATAATGACTGGATTTATCTGTGCTAATTCTACATGAAGTAAGTCTAATTTCAGCAGCAAGGGAGCAGTGTGTTGTCATCTGCAAGTGTGTTTCTGTTCTGTCATTGAATGTTTGAAATCATAATGTGGGAAAAATATGAAGTCTTTTAATTGCAATTATCAAAAGGACGCTATGGAATATGTTTGTTTCATTTTGAATGAAATAAGGAGAATGTAAATACACTTTGAATGAAATAAGGAGAATGTAAATACACTTTGAATATAGTCAAAATTACAGTACAATTTTGAAATGTGTAATCAAGCTTTAGAACCCATGACATGGCTCATGTAATTTGGATTTGCAGAACTAAGAAAGTACATTTTGAGGAAATTCAGGATGTAAAACTAAGTATATTTTTTGCCATTCTTATTACCAGCTAAAGAAGACAGTTTATGCCTTGTCACTTGCATGTTATTTGTAGGGCCCCATCAATTTCATGACCTGTCTGGCATCTATCACTAGCCTAAATCCAAAACATTGTATCAAAAAAGTTAACACAGAATGTGGCAAAGCAGCTGGTATGTGGCAGTCAATGAAACATCAGCTTTAGTTCATTCAGAAACAAATTTAATCAACCAAAACGTAAAGCATCTACTACGTGAATGTCCATGATTTGTTTGCAGAGTAGTTCCTGATACACTACTGGGCACACGTGTCATGCACGATTCTGACGATGTAAAGCTAACGGAGAAAAAATAAGCATATAATAATTTCTATTAATGCATAATAATAATTTGAGAGTCAAGATCATGGTATTCTCTTCCCATTGACTGTCTATGATGCAAATATTAAAATTAAGCTTTCAGATACTATTAATTTTTGTTAAATATATGGATTGCAATTACAACAAGTAAAACATTAAAAATAAACAATAAAAATGCATTGTAACTATATTGGAAAGTCACCATAAATCTAAATGCATTGTGGTATGAGAAAACAGATAGTCATGATGTACAAGATCTTCATTAAATATCCATCCATGTTTGAGATGAAAACAGACATTTAATCATTGGGTTACTCTTTTTTATCGAAGAATAGATAATGGGCTAACATTATAGTCATTATTACATCTGTGATATTCTGTTGATTGAAAATTTTCAGTGATTGCTATTTCAGATTGTGCAAGAACACAGAACTGAAGCAAAATGTGCACATTTGATAGCAAAACCATGATGGGAACAGTGTTTCAGCCGAAAGGCACTGTAAGTCTTTGAACAAAAGTGACCTGTCAGCCACTGGGTTAAGTTCTTCTATATTTGACCTAGATCTATTATTTCTGGCACTGCAGACTCCAGCTACAATATACTTACAGCTGAGCTAGCTGCCTCCTTACCACGTATACATGTATAAGCAAAAACATCTTACATGAAAAATAGAGAAAGCATAAAGAAATATTCTAAAGAAACCGTTTTCTACCAGAATTTCTGAAGGATAAATTTATGTTGTTAATCCACAGTACTATAACCTGAAAACTCAGATTCAGAACTTTCATTTATAATTCCCCCCAGTCTTTGACTGTTCATGTTGCTATCTCTTTCAGAGACATAGTCTGAAATATTTAGTATATGTAATATGCACACAAATTTGTTTCCAGGCTGTAATATACTATTTATAGCATTTTAAATTCTCCTATGTTTCAAACCTCATAATATATTAGGATAGTACTCTATTTTCTTTCAATCTGATTGGATAAAAATAAGAATGTCCCACCTTTAATGACATAATCTACTCCTAAAACATATGCATATTAATCTACTCCTAAAACATATGCATATTAATCTACTCCTAAAACATATGCATATTTTTAAACTCACCAAATTTCATCAGTAGAGACATTCATTATTCATTTAACATCATCATGGTGGAAAAACAGTTTGTGTTTTGTACATATTCATTTGACATCATCATGGAGGAAAAATGGCATATGTTTTTGTACATATTCATTTGACATCATCATGGAGGAAAAATGGCATATGTTTTTGTACATATTCATTTGATATCATCATGGAGGAGAAACAGCATGTGTTTTGTACATATTCATTTGAATTCATCATGGAGGAAAAATGTTACTATTTTGTACATATTCATTTGACATTATCATGGAGGAAAAATGGCACGTGTTTTTGTACATATTCATTTTATATCATCATGGAGGAGAAACAGCATGTGTTTTGTATATTTTCATTTGACATCAACATCAAGGAAAAACGTTATGTGTTTTGTACATATTCATTTGACACCAACATGGAGGAGAAACAGCACGTCTTTTGTACTTAAGCAAGAAAGGTGTCATAACTCCTCAATAAGATATAAAAAGTTAAAGAAATAAGTCAATGAAACTATTTTACACCAAAATTTCTGAATTATAAATTAATGTGTGAATTCTCTGAATTAATTATTCTAACTGCCTGGAAAACATTGCACCATTGGAAATTTTATTTTTTTAATCATACTCAGAATATACTAAAAATATAGATTGATTATTTAATGTAATTAAGAAACAGTAACAAAAATGAAAATAACAATAATAATGATAATAATAATAATGATAATATTTAACAATAATAGTAACTGATGCATAATATTTGTTCAAAAACAAGATTGATAGTGGAACCTCGATTCAGAGGTTACCTATCTCAGGTCAGTTTGACCTTTATCAATAGGTGACTGTTTAAGTTGGGTTTGACCTTACTTCAACATTTCGGATGGCTCTTCATTTTAAAAAGAAATCTCAAAAGGTAAAATTAGTAAGCAGTAAATCACAATAAATATATGCATTTACCTAAAAAGTATCATGAGTTTTTTCTGTGAATTGTTCCTTCTCCACAATGTAGAATTCAAAACAATAGGTTAATTTAAAACATGCATGAACAAATTGGTATAATAAGTTACAAGACTATTTTCTTGTTGACTGCAATCTATAGTTAGCACTTAAAACAATTCATGCTGTTTTAAACTACACACATAAACATTTCATGTAATTCAAATGGACAGATAAGTGAAGCAAGGACAGATAAGCAGACTTAGGCTTCTATAACAATCACTTTTTCTTTGAAAATACTTTTATCATTGATATAAAATGGGGAAACAATTAGGAAGTTTCTCATTCAAAACTAAGTTCAACCACATTCTTCCTTCATTTGCTCTTTTAAGAGGTGTAACCCTAACATCTTGGCCAATCAAATTAAGTGTAAACAACAGGCACTCAATTTTTTACATATGAGATATGCCTTAAAATCAGCTTCAATTAAAATCTGACAAATATTGAAATGTTTATTCTAATGCATTAACCAAAACATTTTATACCAGATAGAAACAACTTGGTGTTTTGTCATTGGTGGGTTTAACACCTTTTTCAGCACATGATACAATATACATGGTAGTAATTATATTTGGTGGAAGAAGAACTTGGAAAGACCCTAGGAAGAATCACCAACCCACTGGAAGCTACAGGCAAGCTTTCTCACATGCCCACATTGGTCAGGTCAAGACTTGAACCTATATGGACAGAGGCAAGATGCGAGTGCCTTAGACCATTCAGCCAGCCAGGGCCCAAATCAACTTGGACGAATATGATATGGAAATTCTAGGTCATCAGTCTCATAAAAGGCCTTCATGAGAAACAGTCTCATAAAAATTTGGTATAAATCAAATAGGAAATGTGGACTGGACACCATTCTGCCTATTCAACTATACAATGGACTACACTCTTTTTTAAACCTACTGCTGCTGCTATCAACAAAGTGGTTCCAATTTTTCTTTTACTTTCATAGACAAGACTAAAACAATTATGAATACCAGAGATAAAAAGAGATATATTAAACCACTTCATAGAATTGTTATATTTCATGTTTAAAGGGTGCAAATATACTAACCTATTATGAATGCTATATCTTCTTCACTCGGTGAATCCATCTCATTATTACAAGCAAGATTTTTTATGTCCTCAATAACCTGCGAAGTGTGGTTTAACTCATGTTGGTCATGCCTTCTATTGCTGAAAAAGACACAAGTATGGATCTATAAGCATTACATAGCTTTTTATGCAGAGAGGAGAAAGCAAGAGATATTATTGTTATTGAGCTGTCTGCAAACAGGCACATAGGTGAAAATACACATGCACACATTAAGGCTAGACTCTGAAATAAATCTTTTCCTAATTTACAGTAGAGGCTTCCTACTTAACCATAAATTTTCATTGGTAAGATCCACTCTGATGCCTTCACTATTCTGTCAGTATTCTGACAAACTCCATAATAACAAATACTTTTCCTTCTGCAAACCAGTTCCAACTTTCTGTTCTTTCCAAAATTTGTTTTCAAAACATTTTGCAAATGCAATGCACAAATGAGGTACAGACAGTTAGCAAACACCCCTTATAGGCAGCAATAAAACTTTGAACAAATACCATCTCCAGCTAATTTTTCTTTTACAAATCTTGGACAAATAAGACATTTCCACACTGCAAAAATTCACATGTATGAATGATATGACATTCTGAATCCTTTGGCTACTTGGATCCATGCCTATCTTAACAACTAATCTTAAGACACAAAACCAAATATAAACTATCCTCTTTTGATTTGTTTGCATCAAAATGAGATTACCAGACAAATGACAAAGAATTTATAATGATTAAGGTTATTAAATAATTTTAAAAAGAAATTTTCCTGAAGAAATAGTCATATCACTGATACTGCAAGAAATATATGATGAATGAGTATTAATTAACAAAACATTGTAACCATCAGTTCACTGTCATTAGCACTTATGTTAGAGTCACCAAAATATTATTGTATCTTTTTGCTTAGTTAATAGAATGACCTGATTTGCTTTGGTGTCACAAGTATTTTGCTAAAAATCTTTTTCTTTAATTAATGAGAATAACATTAGATCAAAGTGCGGGAGAGAAATAACTTAACAGTCAATAGTTTCTTCTTGAGTTTGTTAAATCTGAGACTGTTCATAAATCTTCAATTCTTTTTAAGTTTCGGTGTCAATTTTGACATAAGCATATTGGGTTAGAATTACACTTGGATTAGATAGTTGCAAAATTATGCAAACTGTAGCAGATTGGCCTTATAAAGTGGGAAGATTGTTACTCGGGCTTCCTTCTGTAGAAAATTCTAAGAAAACAGCAATTTTCAAATGGATTTTTCACCAAGCAGTGAAGTCATAAAACCAGCCACAAATTTGTTAGTGTTTACCCTTCAATAGGGTCACCCTTTGATAGGGTCACCCTTTAATAGGATCACCCTTTGATAGGGTCACCCTTTCTGCAATGAAAATGTGGCTTAATAATATGGGTGGTCTCTTATGAGTGGAGATGAAATGGTTCAAATATACTAACTTGCTGCCTGGCAAGGAGCCTCCCAAGAAGGTTACTAAAACACCTCTTGGAATTATTGAGGACAAAGACTTTCTTGATTCTATCATTGTGATACATCAAGATTTTTCATAAGCAAACTATTCAAGGCTATTGGTACATCAACACATTCAAGACTTGGAATTCATTTCAAATATTCTGTACTTTTGGACTTTTGAAAGAATATTTAGGATTATTTGGGATTTAATTCACAATACTGCAGTTCCTTTTAAATTTTCACTTTGTAATCTTGTGAAGTAAATTAGTTGCTGAATTGTACAGAATTTGTTTGTTTTGCTTCTTTCTGTTACTTAGTTTAAGAGTCATAATAGTATTATACTCATCCTCATGAAAATCATTCCAAATGTGATCATTCTCCCTCAGTAGGTGTAGATGGAGCCAGGTTACAAGTTATCACATATAATCTATCTGTGAAAGTGTGAATTTGACCCTCACCCCTATTTGCTAAAAAGTTGACTTAGATGCATTATTTATGCATTTAAATAATCACATTTGTTACGACCATGTAATTTAATTACTTGGGTGTTAAAATTTGAATTCTTATTATTTCATTTTTGTATCATTATATTTTATTATGATGATGATTATGTTCACGGGATCTGATATTTTTGAAAGAAACATCGTGTTTATTTAGAACGTAAATATGACTCTCGGCTTTCGTAAGTTTTTGTTTCAGATTGCCAGGTGGATAAACAACCGGCATAAACGATTGGTCGTGGCCAAGGTCATTTCCTAAGCATATGTGATTTCATCATGAAATTGCATTGTTTATTGCAGAATAGCCACGCGTTCTTTGTGCGTGTGCATGAAATGACATTTTAGGTCAGTTTTTAAACACTTAGGTCCCTGTGAAATAGAGTCGTTCTTATACCTTGAGAAGAAGGTATTATTTTTCTTGTGCTGGAAAGAGTTTATTTTTCTTTACATCTGTAGAGCTCGAGATGCGTCTTGTTATAGATGACAGCTATAGGAGTTCATCTACTTTTTAAATAATAATTTATTTTTCCCTGGAGAACTACACAAGTGGTTTAGGACAAAGACATTCAGTGAAATTCATTCTAAATTGGAATAGTACAGTACAAATTGTGGTTCAACGTGAAATTCTGGACATTTGTGTAAAGACTTCACGGGACATCATCATCCTCCATCTTAAAACGTCATCAAGATTCGAACCTGGATTCAGCTAAAATTATTTAGCGATAGGACTTGTATTTTTTCAGTACTAGGATAAATGTTTGGATTTTCTTCACAAACCATAAGTCCTATTTCATATTTTCACCTTTTCACCGTGTTTTCTAGGGAAATAAATTATTTTTGTTAAAACTTATAAAGCTTGTTGTCTTCACTCTTTTCTTTTGTTACTTTTAAATGAGCCGATACGTAACACATTATATACCTCATCAGGTTTTTACTGTATGTATTGTTTTATGAAAATTAAGTATATAATTACAGTAAGAATTTTGTGAATGGCACATCATAAATTGGTCTGGTGTTTAATAGACTTCAAGGTAGGCAGTAGTATGGCTTTGCTGCCTCCAGAGATTAATAAGGAATTGGTTTCAATGAGCTGGAACTTTGCTTGTAGAATGCAGTCTAAAACAAAACTTACTATGTAGAAAACCATTCATAAGTTATTAAACTTACCGTGGTTGTGATCTCTGACCATTAGACCCCAGAATCAATAAATTTCTTTATTAGTCCAATTGACAGGAATATAACTGTTTGGTCAAAGATAATACTCAAGAACAAAAATTACTATACAATCTTCTTTGAGCCACAGAGACCCTGACCTTTGACCTTTTGACCAAAAATCAACAGGTTTCTTCCATACCTCAAGTGCAAGCCATCTAAAACTTTTATCAAGGTACACAGTGCACAAATTATTTTGATTCTTTCAGTCACTTAACATTTGCCCTTTTGAATCGGGTCTCTTTCCTAAAGTGTGAGTCAGCCACAAAGTATGTCTGAGTCCGTGAGATAGAACTTATGTTACTGTATGGAAATAATTTTTCTTCTTTGAGGTACAGTGTCTTAAAACTTGGATATTTTTACCCCAAAGCTAATAGGCTTCTTCATTATCCAAAATAAAAACCATCCACAAAATCTGGTTCATGCATGAATGTAGAACTATTGTTATTGTGCTGAATCCGGTTTTCTTCTTTCACTCACATTGACTTTGTCCTTCTGACCCTGCAAATCATAGGAGTTTTTCTTACTACAAATGCTAGCAATCCACAAAGACTGTTAACTGTAGATGGTGGAGAACTTGAGTGGAAATGAAGTGGATGACAGATGGATAGGCTTCGTAAGATGATACATTCCACCCTATGGTGGATGTAAAAAAAGAAAGAATAATTTAACACCCAATGGTCTCATATGACATGGATGGTACCAACAATAAATCTTTGTCATCTTGCAACCAGGCAAAAAGTAAACTTTAAGAAAATTATTTACTTTCGAACCTAAAATTATATATGAAGTTCAACATAGTCTACAAATTTAGAAGTATGTAATAAGATCTGGGTTACAAAGCAAACCTAGCTGCTCCCTGTTATTGATAGAGATTTGTATAAACTTGAGTTTATTCTAATGACACTAATAAATAATATTTTTCTTTTAATTAAATTTGACTCTTGTTTAAGATTAATTGATTAATTGTGGTTTTATGACATGTTAGTACTGTAAGACCAATTAGTGCCACAAAATGATCATATAATGAAAGATTTATGTATGAAAAATGGTGAGTATGAAACAGAGATAGAAATCTCATGTTAATGGAGCAGTCTGTTTAACACAATTTTGTAACTAGTTTTTTCTTTTGTAGAAACTGAGTTTGGTTAGCTATGTCATGCTTGACATTGAAACAGTGTACCTTACTGAAGTGAAATTGTTATTTATCAACTGGTAAAGAATTTGAAATAAAAAAACCAAATTAAGTGTGTGTGTGTGTGTGTGTGTGCATGATTTGGATTTTTAATGTAGCGTTAACAATTTTTCAGTCATATCGCTACGATGTCTGCAGTGTGACAGTTTATAGTGATGTCTAAGCACTGGGGCATCATGCTGCAGACATGTAGCATGATGTCCCACCCAGTCACATTATCCTGACACCAGGCCGACCAGTTCTAACACTAACCTTCTAATGCTGAGTGCCAAGCGAGGCAGCTGTTAATACCATTTTTGTAAGTCTTTGGTATGACTCGGCCAGGGATCGAACCCACGACCTCCCGCATCCGAGGTGGACGCTCTAACCACTAGGCCACCGGAGCGGTTCCCAAATTAAGTAAAAACACAACTAAATGTGATTAAATTAAGGTGAAGAAAAAAAATAAATTTTGGAAAAATATAACATGCTTATCATCTATTTAAATGAACAAAGAATGATGTAGATGACATAAGAAATAGTTAAATTCTACAAAGTTTGGAGATTTTATGCAATAACATCTAACAGAACATAATTACTAAATATGTCTGAGTTACATAAGATTTCCTCAGCAGTGGCAGCTGCATAATTCATAGGTACTCCAAGGTATGACCGTGACATTATTAAGTGAACCTCCAACATCCTATATACCTTTCTCCTCTTCTTACAGATTGAGTTTAAATAGTTTTATTCACAGATATATCAATTCACTCTGTGAGCCTAAAATAATGAATAACTTGTGACTCTAACAACCAAAAACTATTTCTAAGAGTAAATATTTGCAAATGACAGACATTTTAATTTCTATTTCTAGACAAGGTATGATTTCTATGTTAGGACTTGTATGGGTGCTTATTTATGTTTCCAGAAAACCTCTGGGTTTTAACATAATAAAAAGGTTAACTTTTTATTTATAACTTAACAACATTTTAAAATACATTCTTAATACTTTAATTTTATAACTATTTATTATCAGAAAAATATAACTTAAACTTTCAATGATTTGGGAAGAGAACAAAATTTAGTGAATAGTCAATACATTACATTCTGTTTGCTTTTCAACAAATATTAAAATTATAAAAATATACATGATGAATTAGCCGATACTTTATATTAAGTCATAAACCTCTTGCTCTTGTGGCATTTATGAAAGCAAGACAGACACTGATTGATATATCTCTTTTCTTACCCTTACCTAGATAACAGCACTACACATCTCAAATATATGATGCAAATATGTTTCCCTTGTCTTTATTCTTTCATCTGTTCTGTCCTCCATGCATACATTCCAATCAAGCCATGTCTGATACATTTTCTTCACAATGAATGATATTGACTGAAGAAAATAAGAACATTATTATTAGTATGAAGCTTTTACTAAAAACAGTAAAATATTTAAAATGTCGTAGATATGGCACATGCATGAAGCAGTCATATTTGCAAGACTCCAGTCAAGGAGGATAGGTTCAGTTAGTAACAAGGGCTCATCTTGTTTAATAGAGTTTCAGTGCAGTTTAAATAATGAATCATTTTTAAAAAAATATTGTGTTTTGATGCACTTTTGTTTGGACAAAGTTCTGTAAAATCTTGATTTTTGAGTGAATGCATTTCTCATTGACTAGAACATTTATTTATGTTTGTCAACATCTATATGCACAGAAACTTTGAGGTAAAACCTATCATTTATAACTGAATTGAAACAAAGATACAGCCATGAAAATAATTCCATTGGGCTAGTTCTCTATTTTATCAGTAAGTTTGCATTAAAATCCTTACTAATTACCAGGTACTTTTATGGGACAAAATTCAGGTTGAACTGTGAATACTGCTGTGCAGTGGTGGTTCTTTATGTGCATATGTGCATATTTACCACAAAAACATAATTTTACCCTCTTTTTCTACATTATTTCAGTGTCATCTAATTTTATTCTTATTTGTATTAAAGCAGAGCTCTTTTATGCCTGTTAGTAAACTATTAATTTTAGTTGAAATGCAGGTCCTACTGTTACAGTATTGGTCCACAGCTACTCAATACAAAATTTACATTGAAATTGGTTCACATCATTTTCTCTTTCCATCACGCTATTACAGTTGTATGTGTTATACCTGTGAGAAGTTATGACCGAGAGAATGTCAACATTGTGTAAGCTTTGGCCAGGTTGGACAAGACTTTGTTCATTATAGCTAGGTCACATATACAGGACTGAGCAGCTTTAGGGAAAAATTAGTTTTCACATGAAAATGTTGCTAGATTACTTGTGAAAGGAGAATTTCAAATGACTCCACTGATTTTCACCAGCAGTTGTATGATGCATTCCATTGGGATCCAGTTATAAAGCACACAATGTGGAGGCAACAGCTGATATAAATTTAACTTGGCTTATGATCAATGGACCTTTTGATTGCTTTTGGCCAGAGGAAATGTCTCACTGTTATACTTCCTTTAGTTGGTCTCTAAAAATGATCTTTCTAGGTTTTGGTATCAGAGTGTTGAAATAAAGCTTTAAAATCCTTAAAATATAGGTCACTCAAGAAAGCACAACCTTGTCTTGCCAGAAATTTTTTTTTTTAAAATTTACTTTCATTGGCTTCTAAATTCTCATAGGAGTGATATATACAACTTTTTTATGCAACCTGTTGGAAAAGATAATTTCTTGACATTAAAATAACAAGCAAAAGTACTGAAAAGTGTCACAGTAAAAGTATGAAAACCATCAAGAAGTTAAGAACCATGTATGAAAATTTTAATTTCTTGTCTGTTATTATATATTTATCAAAGTAGCTATGCATTAGCAGGGTCCAAAACCCACTGTGTTCAAGCTGTATGTAATAGTTTCATCATTATAATGCATTTTAGTGTCAAGCTTGCATCCAGTACCTGTGTATTGGTCTTGCAAAATAAGACACAAAAAGATGTGCTCACTATGTTTTGTTTCTGTATAAAGGAAACTACCAAAGACATAAGATACTTTCCTGAGTTCATTCTATCTCTTACATAGTATAGCACAATTTATTCCAGAACTTCCAGTTTTACCATAGATGAAATGTTACATTGCAATAAAAGCTTTATTCTCTAAATATAGTTTTCTTTATGGTCAGCAGCTATGTTATAGGTATAAAAGTCAGTCAAAATATAAAAAGAAAAAAGAACTTTTCTTGTTGCTGTCAATGTCAAGCATCATCCCATTACCCTTGACCAATCTGACCTAGATATTTGACCCTTTCAACCGGTTTCTAATAAGTATGATATTATCTGCCTCTTTAAGAAATACAAGTCATGATTATCACAGATGATGAAAAAGCACATGGCCAACAGTCTCTCCCATGCATCACAAAATGATGTAATGAAGAAACAGCTGAAAGCTCAGGAATGTTTCAGTTACATATATGTAGGATCTAGAATTCAGTCAGAACAATTAGTTGTCCAATTTAACTAACATTTATCTTTTTGTGTACCAAGTTGATCAAGTTATGGATGTGTATAATTGTGTACTATGTGTGTGTGAGATAGTAGATGCATGGATGTATATAATTGTGTACTATGTGTGTGTGAGATAGTAGATGCATGGATGTATATAATTGTGTACTATGTGTGTGTGAGATAGTAGATGCATGGATGTATATAATTGTGTACTGTGTGTGTGTGAGATAGTAGATGCATGGATATATATAATTGTGTACTATGTGTGTGTGAGATAGTAGATGCATGGATGTATATAATTGTGTACTATGTGTGTGTGAGATAGTAGATGCATGGATGTATATAATTGTGTACTATGTGTGTGTGAGATAGTAGATGCATGGATGTATATAATTGTGTACTATGTGTGTGTGAGATAGTAGATGCATGGATGTATATAATTGTGTACTATGTGTGTGTGAGATAGATGTATATAATTGTGTACTATGTGTGTGTGAGATAGATGTATATAATTGTGTACTATGTGTGTGTGAGATAGATGTATATAATTGTGTACTATGTGTGTGTTAGATAGTAGATACATGTGTACCTTCTTAAGCAGATGTCTGTATAAATGTAAAATGTAGGCAAGCAAATAATACATGTGTGACACTGATTCAAAACTAATAAATATACATGTACTAAACAACAAAAAACCTGTTTGCAGCATTTTGGAGCTAATGTTGACAACCATGGGGTAGTTTCAGTTCCATCTATTGCCATTCGTAGCCATTCTTGTCCTCTGTTTGCAGGTAACAAGCAGAATCAGAATCTGAAAATGAAAGCTATACATTAGGCCATGATGAGCCAGCAAAATGTCTCAGTCACTTTTAGAGTCTTCATATCATTACCTTGTCCTGCAACAGAATGCCAGGTATACATAACAGGAGGCTGATATAAAAAACAAATTAACATGTAACATAGTCATGATCTCCCATGGATCATCATCAAAACCATTTGAAGAGTTCCACTTTAGTTATTGAAATATCTCACCAGTTATAAGAAAATAAATCAGTTTGAGCCAGTCTACCGGTACATCTAATCCAGTTCCCCAAGCACTTTTAATTTAAATTATTGTCAAAAAATAAGACAATATTTATCTAAGGTAGTCCTCAACATTCACAATTATGGATTGAACAATAAATATAGTCACAAAATAAAGGTTTTAGATATTTCATAATGGTTTAGTTATCATGAATGGCTGCACAACCATGTCATATTAATTAGATTATACAGTGGGGCCTGTGGCATGCGGCAACTGAGGTTTTCAGATCAATATACTTTACAGGTAACAATACAACCAATCTCACTTTTATTATGATGAATCTGACACTGACACTGTTCCATCTCACTGCACAGTGAGGTCTAAATTGTTCTGTCCCATTAAAGGCCAGAGTATATGTTCCAGTGAACCTTTGGATTATTGAAATGTAACTGTTCCATGATAACAAACCCATAGACATGTAGTTCCATGATAACAAACCCATAAGCATGCAGTATGCAATTCATTAAATTACCTTGTGAAGCTCAGCAGCAAGGTGGGGGTACATTTTATACTTTGTGTATATTGCAAACATCATATCAACTGTAGACATTCTAGAATATGCAATATCCATCAACACTGTAACACCACACTGCTTTGGGCCGATGCAGCAAGATTATTTCAATGCACATAACAATTCAACAAGATCTTGATGAAGTTTTAACAAAAGTATCATCCAGTCTCTAATGAGTGCACTGATGAACACGCACATGACTTGCCTTCAAATTCTTCAATAACTATTGAGAGCTGCAAAGTCAACAACTAGTTTAATACTTTATTTCACTGTCCACTGGATTTTAAAGAAACTTTGTGCATTTTGTTTGTTTCATGCCTATATGGTTCTGATGATGTGAGTGTGTGCACGTGTATATAGGTGAAGTGATATTGCATGACAATGTTAGGTCCACAAGAAATTTGTTGCTTTTAATTATATTAAATACTTCAAAAAATATATTTGAATTTCTTTTATTTAAATTTGAATTTCCAGTCATGTTCTATAGGTTTAACTCGTATTCAACTGAATGTTACTTATTTAAGTCAGACACACTGTCTCCCCTCGGAACCAGAAAACACTTTTTGAGTCTCAAAAGCCCCATATCACAGTCTGCAAGGTTGGCAGCATGTTTTTAAATAGTCAATGAGCTCAGAATACCTTATGCTGCCAATCTGTCTAATGCAAATTATGTATGTGGACAAATCTTGGAGTTACCATGAATAGTAAATTATGCATGGCCTGTAGAAACAGCTGAAGAAGATAAGAATTTTCTTTTTCAGACTGCATGGTTGATGTGTTAGTACTTAGACAATTGGAGTAAAGTGCTTGTCTGTTAAGTCACAGTGTCAAGATCTGAACCAGAGGAAAATGGGGGGAGAATGATAAAACCTAAAACTTCACCACAGCTCAACATCAAGCAAGAGTCCTTCAATGGACTGATTCTCTACTGGCCAAAAAGAACTCATAGGAATCCAAATTAAGTCCATTTCTTCTGTCATTTAATAGCTTACCTTCTGAGTTCTGAAAACATCCCTGATATTCTTGTGGAACTCAAACATATCAAATTCTGGAACAAAAATATTTTCTTATATGTTGGATAAGCAGCACAAGAACTGTCAACAGTTGCTGCTATGCTATCTCAGCTTTCAGCAATGAAGTCAGTAGTCAGCCTTAGAAATAGAAGTGACAGCTATACTCTTGAACCTACCGACATGGTCATGTTTATAAAAAGAAATTTCAGTAATCTTACAAAAAGAGATCTTTCTTGACAGTATTATATGAAAACAACTTGTGGATTGTATAAACAGTAAACAGTCATTCTTAATGCTCATGGAAATTATCACCACATTGTAATAATGGCAATTAAAAGATAATAGCAATGAGAGATAAACAACAACCACTGTGCAATTACTTAAATGATTGACAACAGCTAGGGTAATTTGATATTAATATTCATTTGAGCACTGTTGTGGAAGAATCCATTAGGTTAATTTTGCCTTGGCAATGTACACAAAGTGAGCAGCAGGCAGGGTGAACCCTACAACTTTGTACAGACCGTTATTTTACAAAAATAAAGGTTCCTACAGAGGCTGAAAAATAAGGTCAATAACGCTAA